>JACXSJ010003485.1:0-23242 GCA_014851325.1 Pentalonia nigronervosa | reverse complement strand
ATTTTTTATGGAATGAGTAATGTGTCTTGGGATTGTGGTGAGAAAATAATCTAAAATATCGGGGTGCCGGTTTTGGTGGGAAAGCCAGTAAGTAGGCCCCGGAGGATATATGAATGTAATTCTTGTGTTTAGTACAATATTTTGAAGCAACCGACCCCTAGTGTTATCGGTCCGACATCCCCATTGCTAGTGTTTGGCACTGAAGTCACCGCCTATAAGAAATGAGCGACCAAGTGAGTTTAGAAATTGGGAGAGATGTTCAGATGATATTGCATGTCTTGGAGGACAGTAAACTGTGGATATAATTGTGGGAATATGATTCAGAGTAATTAAGATGTTTGTAGCTTGAATAGTGTTAGTTTTGTAATTAAGTAACGGTTGGCATTGTATTTTTTTTTGAAATTATAATGGCCGAGCCCCCATGGGCAGAGCCATCAGGGTGGTCGGCTCGATAAATGTTGTACCCGGGGAAATAATTTTTAGAGTTTGAGGTGCAGTGAGTTTCTGAGATAAGCGCAATGTCTATATGTTTTAATGTAAATAGGTTGAGCAGTTCAGGTTCATGACGTTTAAGACCGTTTGCATTCTAAAGAAAAATTCTAAGGGAGTTTACGCTCGCTTGTCTATTTTTTAGGACTTTTATTTATAACAGTAGGGAGAAGTTGGATTAAAGGATTTATCACTAATTTTAATTCTCATAAGAATGAGGAAAATTGAGAGGTTAGTTTGTTATCGGGTTGAGTATTAAACATATTTGAATTGAAATGTTTTTTTTTTTTAGTAATTTGGTTTGTCTTTGATATCTTGTGGGTGAGACACGTTTGTCGGAAGGCTTGGGAATTCCTTAGTATTATTTAAATAGAGATTAGGTTGACCAGAGAGTGTTCCATCGCTAGTGGTTTTACCCCCATTTACATTATAATTTAAATTAACATTTTGTTTGGTTGTAGCTTTGGAATTATTGTGAAACTTCTGTAGGTCTTTGTGAACGGTACATCCGCGGTAATTTGCCGGATGACTTCCTCCACAAAGAGCGCACGTTGGAGGTTGATCTATAGATTTGGTGCAAGATGAAGATGTGTGAAGTTCAGCCCAGCGGACTCAGCGAGGTGGGTGTGAGCAATAGCTTTTGGAGTGGCCATATTTCTGGCAGTTTTGGCATTGAATTATTTTCCGACGTTTATATGGCTCTTCGATTCGAACTTTGGTGTGAAGAATGGATGTTACATGGAGTATCTCATTGTTGATCTCAGCTGGTTCCAGATCGACAAAGAAGAGAAGCAATTTTTTTTTTTGTTATTTTGTGACGGACATTAGCAACTTGACGCACTGTGAAGCCAATTTCTTGAATGGCGATTCCAATCTCATTTAATGGGGTGGAAGGATGAATATTACATATAACAACACGAAACGCTTTGTTTTCACGTTGCTGATATGTGTGATATTCGGCTTTATTTGCATTTAAATACTTTATCACAGCTCTATAAGAGCCGGAATTCTTAGTGAGGATTTTTAAATCATTAGTGGATGATTTGAATAAGAAATTTTCTACACCAAGCAGTTTGAGAAAATCCTTGCGAAGCGTAATAAAGTCAAGTACCCCTTGAACCATAATTGGTTGTGGAGATGGTGGAGGTTTGACGCGTTTACTAGTATTGTCTGATGCTTCGTTTGAAAGATTCTGAGATGAAACGCTATCTCTGGGTTGTCATTAGGAACAAGGCAGGAATATCTATTTGTTGTTGAAAATATACTATTTTGGGTCGTCTTAGCTATTTTGCTTGTGGAAAGTTCGTCAAAGGATGAAAGATTTTTACCGGTTTTACTAGACATTTTTACGGTAACGTCTATGTCCTTGTCAGGATTTTCGAACACATCATTTGATGCACTCTGTATACGACTGGACGACGCGGAATTTGTTTTATTTCTATTTGAGGTTTTATTTTTCAAATCAGTAGTATTTACATTATTATTGTGGTTCATTGTGCGTATTGTCGTTATCGCGACTTGGGTTAGATTAGATAAATAGCTGTCGCCGGCAGAGCCGGGGAGCGCGGACGACAATTAATTACGTAGATACCGTATATATGTAGGAGTATAGCAATTATAATTACCAGTTTTTAGATGATTTGGGCTTGGGAGGTTGAAATTCCGTGGCAATGACGAAAGTGTGATACACAGGCCGATATCCGGATTTTTTTGACACCATTCACAATTGATTTGGTTAAGTAGACTTGAGAAACAAATGAAACTGCGTACATGTAAACAATTAAGTCCTATGCTGTGTTGTCTTCTGAGCAAACTATTTACAATTCCAATTTATATGTTTTCAGAATGCTTTCACTAAGTTAAAACTAAAATGTCTTAAAACTAATTAAACTCAAATATTATTATATTATGTCAATGAACAAATTATTTTGAATTTCGATTTTATTATTTACAGAATAGTCTCACAAAATTAAAGTTAAAATATTATATTTCTAATTTAGCTAAACATTTGTTACATTATTATATATTAAATATAATGATTAGAACATTCTTAAAATGTAATTATTAATTTAATTATAAAATATTCTAGTTTTAACTTAGGCAAAATATTTTCAAAATATCAATGTTATGATTTTGCTGTCTGAGATTTACAAGACACTGTCATTATGTCGTTCAATAAATATGAACGTAAACATTGCGTTCATTGTGAACGCCTTCTTTCAAACACTGAATTATTATCAGTTGTCACATACCTATTATTTGTATAATTGAACAATTATACTAAATCAATAATAGGTATATATATATATATATATATTATTAATTTTTAATAATTTATACCATATCATTCTAAACGAGAATTAATTATATTAATATACACAAAAAAAAGTGTAAGTTATATATCTATAAATATAACAATGAATGTCTGTTTGTCTATCCTTTAGGTATTCCCAAACTGTTGAACCGATTGCGATTAAATTTGGGATAGAGATAGATTAGACAACTGAAAAGAAGATAGGCTAATTTAAAAATGTAGAGGTTCAACCCGGGGAGGTACTCGCACAGGGATTTTGAGATTTACGATGAAAATATTTCTTTATAAATGATTGCTATTAGTAACCATGGCCTGTTTATTTATAAGGTTGTCAATGGTTACATGTTTTATAACTATTATAATTAATAAGAATATATCATATACATATTTTTACAAATAAATTTATTAAAAAAAAAATCAAACTTTGGCTCTAATGTTTTTTATGTGTTTAATATTCTGATTTCACCGCAGATGGATTAATTACCTGATAATATTCTGCTTGCATATTTTTAGCGATCTGACACAGTCAGATTACCTACCTAGCTAGTTTAGTTACATGTAAATCACTTGAGTTTATTCTTAACTTAATCTTTGACTCGGGCAACGCCCGACTGGGACAGCTAGATTTTTCTTGATAAAAAATACATAATGATCCAAAATAAATTGAATATTGTTGTAACGATATTACTTAGCATATTGTAACTGTTATATTATAAAATAAAACATATTATTCGTATAGAGTTTCCATTATTAATTTTTTTAATGGGCAATGAAGTGCACGGGATCAGCTAGTATGTATATAAATGTGCAACTAAATCTGTATAAATACGTAAGAAAAAAATTAAAAATAGTATAAATATAATATACACAAATAAAAAGTAAATTTTTACGTTTTAAATATACAAAAAAATGTGTAAGTTGATTAATAAAAATAATTAGTAGGTCAGTAAAAACATGCTTCCACATGTTACGAGAGACATAACTAATGTGCAAATACTAACCGACGACCAAACTATATGTCTATGTTTGGTGCTGAAAACTATTTTTAAAAATAACCTGAAAGTTTCAAGTTAAAAATGTTATCTTTGTATAATGGTTGTAAATTGTTATAGGTTATTGTGAATATCTTAATCAGTGATTATAATAAAATTGAAATAGTTAGTAAATAAAAAATATTTTTATGATAAAATAAATAAATACCTAAACCTAAATGGAAAATAAAGAAATATATTCCACACAATATCCTACTACACATAATAAATATGCACAAAAAATGTTCAGTGTAAAAAATGTATGTTTTCAATTTTTTTTTTTATTGTTCTTCAATTTTTTACAACTTGAAACATTATTATTATTTCTATCTTACTTATCAATTTTTTTGTACTATTAAATCAAAAATATACAATTCAAAGTTCTGCACCCAAACTATAACTATATACCTAGAGTTTATAGTAACCTGGTAATAATTTTAAAATGGCATGCAAACATTTTGACACCAACAATTAAAAAACTGCAATAATGATATTGGATTATACATTTAATTTCTATGAATACAGACGGCAAGCAACATTGTGGAATTGAACACATACAATGTCTTAGCAAAATCAAAGGTAACCTTCTACTTATATATTTTATGGTTAACAATTTTTGCACAAATTATACTATTCAAATCAGAGCTTGAAAAGATTATTAACTATAAGTACCTACCTAGGTAATACGTTATCTATTTATAACAGACAAATGTAAAAAAATTAACTAAATGAATACATAAATAAAAAAAATTAAATAAATCTCATCACTAAGCTTATTATTTACTATCTATATAGTTAGTAGATACTGGGAAGTTTTACCTTTTGATCCTTAAAGTATCAACTAGATCTAATTTGCTGCCAGAAACCATTAAAGCATTTTTACAGTCGACAGATAAAAATCATTGAAAAACCTTAATCTATTAGTTGCTAAAATGCACATTTTTTTTTTTTTATGTACAATGTAAACATATAACCAACATTTAATATTAAGTTAAAAAATTAATATCAATAAAAATCAAATAATGTTAAATATATTTTTATATCCTAGTTAGACCAACTGATTTAAATTTAAAGTGTTATAAATATTATTTGGTACATAGTAACCTACAATTACTATTTTAGACCATAGATAACTTAACAAACTTAACAGCTGTTCATTGTATTTTATAGTACTTCAAAATAACATCCAGGTTTCAGAAGAATTTGGATATTCCAATCAGAGTGCACTAGATTTTATGAACTGCAGTTGCCCACACCCGTGTTCGTTTGTTGGATATACGACGGAAATCCGTAACTATGCAAAGTAGGTATATCAATTATTATTAGCCAAGCACAACCAGGTGCCAAGGTATGTAAGATATAAGCCATGGCAATGTAGGCACAATATTTAAAATATATATATTTTGTTTATACCATTCATCAATCATAATGTATTGGCTTCCAATTATATCGAAACCACTACCACTGGATTTACTGTTTTGGTTCTGGTGATTAAGAATTTTTGTTTTATTTTAATTTAGGTAGGTACTAGAAAGTACCAATTAAATATTAATAACTATATAAATATATTTTAGTGAAATTGCTTTGTATAAACCATATTTGTTTTTTTAGGGACTTCTTGGCTCACACACAATTTCCACATGCTTATACACACATAGAGGTACACTACAAAGAAAGATTTGCAATCAGTTACCTAAGGTCTATGAAATACACTACACAGGATTTATTAGGTATACTCAACAGATTTCAAGTTGTAGTAGGCACCTGCACCTGTATTCATGCAGTGTGTAAAATTGTTAACTATATAACATCTTTGTACCTTATACCTAAATCGATTGATTTAATACAAATTTTCATCAAGTTATTCAAAGCTAATTTACAATCATTAATTATTATATCTGAATATCATATTTGACCAATATGTGTTATTCTACAATTATAGTAGTGTGTAGCACATTATAAACTATATTTTACAATACTATGTACAGACATTAAGATAATTTATTAGAAAATGAATTAAATTCATGTTCTACAATTTATTAGTGACATTTGGTGGGATGGCAAGCCTGTTTCTTGGTTGCAGTTTGGTTAGCGTAGTGGAGATCATTTACGTTATCTACAAATCGTTAACTATGCTTAAGTACAAATACACCAAAGTCCAAACTGTTTCAAAACAAGAACAGCAACTCATTTCATATCGCTGTCATCATAATGTGTATCATTTTAGCAAACCTTTGTACAAGCCACCACCAGGCATCAGATTATCAGCACTTTACAAAGAAGTTAAATATTAAGCAACACAATAGTGATATATTTCATAGGATAATACTAACTCTGCACATTTGTGTATGTTAAAAAATACAGTTTTAGAATAAGAAATACAATAGTCGTATGTATACATAGCATAATAATACTGATGATTTATATATTTTTTTTAAATAAGTATATTGTTTAACAAATAAATTAAAACTAATATCAATTATTTTAAAATATAATATTACACTATTGTATTTTATCACACAGTAAATTTGGCATTGTAGTAATATAACATTAAAATGTAAAAATAACAATAACTTAACCTAAAGAAAATATTTGGAGATTAGTTGTCTGAATTATTTTCTCTGCTATCATTGTCTCTGAATAAAATGTTTTCAAGTACTAAAAATCAAATTATTTTTAATAAGCATTAGAATACAAACAGGAATAACTTAAAACTAAAATTCTAAAACTTAGTTGATTTTGTAGAATTAAATATGTTGCTTTCTAGTAATGATAAAAGTCTCAGATGATAATTTCATGTTTTTTTTCATTAAAATTATTTAGTTATTGACTTTCAAAGCTTGTATTACAATTTCTGAATCTTATTTTCGTGTAATATAATATTTTATAATTTTAAGCGTATTAAATTAGTTTATATTATTTATACATAAATAGTATATTATTCTATATTTTTGGATGTATTTTGTGATTATTTATTTTTTTTTTTTTTGTTAGAACAAAATTAAATAAATATATTGCATATTTTATCATTTTTGGTCATAATTCATTTTTTTCTAAACTCTAAGCTATATAAATACTTATACAGTTAATATTAATAGTATTAATTTATTTATTTTATTAGTATTAATTATCTCCTCTAATCTATTTCACCACCTAATTAATATTCAAGAAAATGTAAATCGTTAGCCTTTAAATTTAAAATAAAATTATAAAATACATATTAATATTAATAATTAAAACAAAACTTGATGGAGATAATATGGCAACATGTTAAATGAATTTTGTAAGTCGAAACAAAATGAAAAATGTATATCTGTGTTAGAATCAGAATATGCCAATTGTGCATGTGGACTGGGACAAAACAACTTAACTACTTTTCTACTCATTCAACATAAGAACTAGCTGCACATTACTAATATAAATATGTCCACCACCTGGTCATATTCTTATTCCGACAGATTTACATTTTTATTTAACTTGTATAATTCTTACTTTTGAATATATTATCGACACAGTTAATATTAGTTGCCGACACTGACATACCCCACGATTTCATCGGAATATGGTATGAATCATCCATTATATCTAAACTTGCAATACCTCTAGTAAGTACTATATCGTCATATTCTGGTAACTCTTTTCTAAAATAAATAATCCAATTACTTTAAATGTTGTAATCACATTAATTTTTTAATAACAGTTTTGCAAACCTAATTCTCTTCATAAGTTCAATACCATGTTTTTTAGCTTTATACGATAACTGAACCATATCCAATGTATCCTTATCATCAAACAAAGCATCTGGCTGAAAAGTTAAATTAAATGTAAACACAAATATTTATACAAATGTTGAATTATTCTTTACCATTGAACTAACATCAAGAGATGAGCTCGTAGAGCTATTAAATGCAGACAATGATTTGTGTAAAAACGTAGGTGAGCCATTATGTGTTGATATCTACAATGACATAATATACATAATATATTTTTCATATTATTTTTAAAAATCTCTTAACAAAATATTATCAACTGACCAGAGTAGGCAACATAGCCAATGATGAATTTGCTGATGAAGAAAGATTTTCATTCTTGGATGGTGGAGGTGAATGATCTCTGGATGTCTAAATTATAAACCAAAATCAGCCATTTTAAATCAAATAATATTATATAAAGTTGATAAAAAAAAATTAATAAAATATACTTACAGCAGGTGGTTGTGGTAATTTATGCCAATCATTAACATGATCATAGAAATGCAAACTCTTTTGTTCCCACCCATCACTATCATCTTCTTGAGAAAACCCATCTCGACCATGAAAAGATGCTGATCTCAAAACTGGATTACCAGAAATTTCAACATTTTTTCTACATTTGAAAATTAATATCAAGAAATATTCATATAAATTACAAAACAAATTACTAACTCCTTGGAAAATGATGATGGTTTTTGATGATCTTTTTTCTTGCCTTGTGCAGCTGCTTTTAATGGATCATAGTTTTTACGTCTTTTCCAATTTTCCAATTCTGCTTCCTTATTTGGAGTTTGAACTTTGTTGCAAAGTATACTTGAGTTCCATTTTTTTTTTGATGATAAATTTTTACGAGCAGACAACAACGGTGACTGAAATAATATAAAATACAATTTTTTATTTTTATAATGTTTTAAAATAAGTATAGCCCCACATACTGAATTTGGTTGAGGCACTCTGGATGTTCTTAAACTAAAACGCCCACAGTCAACTCTTGACAAAGATGAACTTAAATTTTGGCTTGAAGACTTGTATAAGTTAGATTTATCATTGGCAGTCTTGGAGTCTACATTTTTTTTATTGGTGTCTTGTTGTGGCTTTGCAAATCTATCACGACGCAAGCTAAAATTATTTTAATACTTAATTAAAATTTCAACATTAATTACTTAAAAAAAATAATGGTCCATACTTAAAAGTTCGGTTATATTGAATAGCAGTGTGACCAGTTTTTTCAACTTTTGCTTCTAATATAGATACACAATTTTCAGCATCTTTTAAAAGTAATCTGGTATCGTCATCACTACTTATACTTTTAACACTATTTTCCTATAAAACCAGATATTATAAAATTATTTGTCATTGTCTAATAACTTATATTTTGACATGCATATATAATTAATATAAGATTAAATGTAATCATTCTAATAATTCTAACAAACCATACACTTAAGTCTTTTATACTAGATGCATTTGGCAACGGAATATTTGATTTCCTTGTATGTTTCATTAAAATTGGTGAATTAGGTTTGATGTCTAAAAAAAAAATTATTTTTATACATTATTGTTAAAACCAATTTAATTTAAACAGTACACTCACCTGATTTCAGTAAAGGCATTGGGTTTGAAAGAGACGATTTGTTTTGATTCAATTTTGAATGCCATTCGTTGACCCAACTAGACCGTAGTTTCTAAACAAACAATTACAAATATAAATCAGTTTATAATGATAAATCAAAAATATTCATATTAAAAATAAAAAAATTACCTTGACCATTGAATTTGATTTCTTAAAATCATCAACAATATCATCACAATCTGGTGATTGTTCAGATTTGTTATCATTAGATGTATCTTTTCTCTCAATAATGTAAGTACCTGTGCTACCAGTATCACTATTAGAAGAGGAATCATCACAGTCATTGGATTCTTGGTAATGTTTATGAACTGGACTAGAATAAGACATTCCATTGCCTACAGAAATTAAAAAAAATATATTTATTTTTTCATTACCTTTATTTGAAAATGTTACAAAAAAAAAAAAATAAAAATATTTATAAATTGTTTTTGAAATTATTCGTGGATGATGATAATTCATCTAAATAACACAAATATTAATCAAACATCTGGTAAAAAAAGAAAAAATAAATTTAAAAAGAAAAATTAAATCTAAAAAAAAATCTCCTCGTAAGGAATCAATGGAATGTTGGGGAAGGGGGGGTAGAGTACATGGGTCTTAGCAAGTTAGATTACATTAGCAGACAAGGAAAAATTATTAACCAAGATAAACTTTGAAATAAGAGAGAAATAAAAGCAACTTGTAAGTCTAAAGTATGTAAAAAATCTGCATTTTATCATAGTCAATATTTTATAGAGACTCAAAGAGAAGAAATATTCCAACAGTTTTAGAAAAGTAATTGGGATGAAAAAAGAACTTTTTTTTATCAAATATTGTGACAAGAAAAGAAATTAATTGTTCTCGATTATTAAAAGAAACAAATAGATGCAAAATGCATACAATTACTATCTTAAATATCAAAACTGTGATAGTCTACAAGTATGTATGCAAACATTTACAGCCACATTAGAATTAAATGAGTGGATGGTCTATAATTAGATTAAAGAGTCCATTCATGATATGCCTAAAAGAAATTCAACATTAATGCAAAGTATTAATAATAACAATGATAAAGAAACAATTCAAAATAATAAAAGTTATCAGTTTCTATTAGAAAGTTATATCTTGAGGCATAGGTTCAAAGTTTACTAAAAATGCAGTCACATTATTGTCATCTTCGATTTAAAAGAATAAATTTAGAAGGACCTTTTGATACAAAACAAGAAGTTTATGATATATATATGTTAATCATTGTGCAGGAGAAAATTGTAGACCTTTAAGTAAATCATATCTAATTTTTCAATTTTTCATCCTAGAAAAAACCTGTGCAACACATGTACATAATTATAAGTTGAAACAAATAAATGAAAAGGAATATGAAAAATCATGCTCACGATGAAAAAAAAAATGATAAAATATTACTAAAATGATAATCAATATCTTGTACTTTCTATGATTTGAAATCAGTTAAACTATGCCCAATGCTTAAAACAAGCACCCTTTACTATTCTATGAAATTAAAAGTACATAATTTCACAACATATAATATAGCAAATCATAAATGTATTAAATATTGGTAGAATAAGACTGAAGGTGAACTTGAAGCCTCAATTGTCTGGTCTATGATCATTGATTATTTAACTTTAAACTTGATTGACCACAAACAAGATGATTTGAAACAAAAACAAAAAAATAATAATATTATACTCTAATGGTTATGGATACTAAAAACACCATGCTATAATGTCAAATACTTTATTCAATTTTCCCATTCAACATCAGGTACAAATTTAACAAACATTATCAGTGAAGGGTCATACCCAGATGGAATATGATGCAGTGCATAGTGTAATAGAAAGAAAACTCAAAAATAAAGAAATTTACTTTTTTCTAAATTTGTTAAATTAACAAAAGAACCCAGAAAACGTCCAACTGATTCTTATGAAGCTTAAATTGTATCACATAAATATTTTTTAGATTTTAAAAATCATCAATACTATAAATCCATTTGCCTCAAACGAACAAAAGAAGACATGAGGTAAAAGACTTAAGACCTCTAAAATATAGTCCTTAAGCACATAATATTTAATACAAGTTTTGATGATAATTATAAAGACTTGCCTCAACGAAAATCACAAATAAAAAAACCTACTGTTTCTTTACTCTTAAGTTGTACAAAGAACCAATTCCACTTACATTATCTAAATGGTACGATCTTCAAAAGTTGAAATTATATTTAACTACATGGCATACATGAATTTTATGATTCATTACCTCATGTCAATGAATACAATAAAGACTGATAAAATATGAATAATATTCACAATATTAAGATGAACTACTTTAACTAAAAAGTGTAAATTACAAAATGTCATAATCTTATTCATAGTTATACAATTAGACTAAAATGCTTCTGAGAAACTATTAGATTGTTAAATACCTTACAATAATATATTATGTCTATCTTATAACTATGTTTTTATTTTTTAATTTCTTAGAAGACTAAAAGAATTAATAGTCAGTTTTTATATGGTTTAATATAAGCTAATTTGTTAATTTTAAACTAAATACACACATATATATATATATATATGATTGATATTTTTAAATATTTCTCAGAAGACTAAAAAAATTTAATTACTTTTAAATAATAAGACTATTATAATACTATAATATTTTTATTTTGTGTTATAAAAATATAAATGAAGTTTGATTTTTAGTCATAATATATTCAATAATCAATAAATTAAAATGCTACAATTCAATTTATAGTTAAATAACTAAAGGTAAATAGAAAAACTAACTTAAAATAAATAAATTGTAATACCAAAGAGGAGTATGACAATAGCACTTATCTCCAAAAGCAATACTACGCATATCCAAAAATATTAACTAATAACACGTAAGTACAAAATCAATTGAAATTTGTACATAAATCGATTTTTTTTCTGTTTTGTAGTCTTAAAACGCCTAGTATTAACCTAATCTATCAAAATCAATCGTGCATAAAAAGTTTAATTAAAATTAAACGGGTTTTTTAATCTGAAAAATATGTTAAATGAAAATACATGTTTTTTACATAGATGTAACAATATTTTAAATATAGAAATATTAGTTAATATTACATTCAAAGTATCTGAGTTCTCTGTACTTATCAACATTTAATATTATAAATTTTAAATATTGTCAAATAAATACTATACACAAAATAAAAACATTTAAAAATGTATATTTATAATTTAATTAATACATTTATTGATATGAACTCACCACTTGAATTAGACATTGTAGTTATAGATACAGTATCAGCTTTTGCCTAAAATTAAAACGTTGAATTATTTAAGAGTACTTACATATTTTAATAATTTAAAATATACAATAATATATTACCGTTGTTGGCTGAAAAACATTGTTGATGGGTAAAGATAAATTGCGTTGATGTCTACGAACAAAGTTATGAATAGGAGATCCATTTTCAACAGAATCTCTTTCTTTTGACCCATTCAGTCTTGATGATACTTGTGATGTTTGCTCTCTCCACTTATAATCTGAATTCATATTTTTTTATTCATAAAACCTGAAAAGGAATCATTAATTTTAATAATATATCTTAACATAAAACTATTGACAATGTCATATTTATTGTTACACGCCACAAGAATAAATCCAAACATAAATAAAAATTGTTATAGTATCTTTGGGTTTAAATTAGGACTGGGAAAATAACAATGAATCCAAAGAGTCATCGCACTAAATGTAGTATATTCCTAAACTATTTTTGAAGTATTTTTATTTATAGAAACATACTACTAATCTATTTGTATAAAAACTAAATGAAAACCATTTAAACATTAGGAAAAGAATTAATATTATTATGATTAGGGTAGTAACTAGTGAGCAATTAATAAATAGGATGTCTATCTAGTTCAACTGTTATAAATTCAAGATGTATTTTCAATCTAGTATACAGGTAAATAGTATATTACACTTACTGTTTTGGTACATATTTTGTATAATATGTGTAAATAGTTATTAATTTACTACATTTTATGGATCTAAAACTTGATTTCAATAAAATCCATAAAATTTGTTCAAATCATTAATAGACATCACCTATTAGTTTTCTTAATATTCAATACCTGTATGTATACATATTTTATAAGTATTTATTTTTTAATTTTTATTAATTTAAGAATTAGCAATACTACCTACACGTATTATGAAATAGCTTCCAAAACTTCTAAATTATTTGTCATTTAACATAAAATTAACTATATTCAATACTGTGTTAATATCAAACAAATGTGAGTTATGATATCAAGTTTTAAAATTTTTACTAACAGTCCCTAAAAAAATGTATAACTATGATAACTATAAAAACAATTCAATTGTTCAATTTGTTTTAATTTTAGGGGTATTTACATAATTTATAAAATTTACCTAGGTGCGTATATTTAATATAAAGTCAGAAATAAATAATAGCATGACATTTAAATATAGAAAAAAAATATTTAATAGAGAGCGGTTTATTGTTTGGTATTGAACTGCATTATTAATATTTTTATATGTTTAAATTAAAACCTCAACTAAGGCAAAGTTAATTGACGTGAAACAGGAAACATTGGAATGGTAGAACAGACACACTTAATTAAGAAAAATGATATGTTTAATGTACATATGTAATTCATTATTATTATTATTGTTTAAACTAAATACATAAAAATAAATAAATGATTATTAACCACATATTTCATTTAAGAAAAAATATGTAATTAATTAGTATTATTTACTTAAAAACTGTAACTTTTACTTCCCATTTCAATAACCATTTCCATAGATTAATTTTTATGAATATATTCTGTACTAAATAATGTGTTATTTAGTGTATGCTTCAACTGTATGTTTTAACTGATTAAAATATGAATAAATTAATTATAAATTCACCTAAATATTGCAATAAATTTAATTAACAAGACAATTACATTTGTATTAATATATATAGCATGTTGGGATTTATAACCAAACACAATGTGTATATTATATTGTATGCCAAATAAATATAAACTAACTGTATTACCATTTTTTTTAAAGCAGTTTTTTATTTTAACCAATTAAGTGATATTATATAAATTATTTATAAATGTATAATATTAGTGGGCCAATGTTTTTATTGAAATAAATACTGGTAATTTGTACATTCCATATTATTATGTAAATTTATTTTTATAAAGAAACCTAAATAATAAATTAAATTAGAGACTAAGCTCAGGTAATAACTTAATATTATTTTGATTTAAAAATATACAAAATTGAAAATTATTTAAAATAATAAACTGATTATTTTGGTTAGTTGTTTTGTATTTAATTTTACATGAATATTTAAGACAATTTCATTATATAATTTAAAACATTATAAACAATAAAAGGTTTATTAAAATAATATAGATTTTTAGTACTTATCTAAGTAATAGCTTTATATAATTAATTAAAAATTAAAATTGAAATAAAATAATTAGCAGCAGAAAATGTGTTTCAAGTTTTTACCTATTGGTCCAAAAAAAAAAAAATAGTCATTTATATACACTACAGAATTGAATCATTGCCCAACAAATTGAAAAATCTACATTTAAAACATTATTTTAGAATTTAGGCCAAAATAATTTATAAATATAGTACCTAATGCTGTACCATTTGATTAATTATATATAAATCATATAACGGGTGTTAAATCTAAATTAATATTTTAGTTATTATTGAAATTTTCATTTAACATCTATTTTTCTTTTTTTTTATTAATTAGTACGTACCTACCAACTCAATTTCAATAAATTTTAATTTAAAACTTTATGATTTTTATCAAAACAAATTTCTTGTTATTTATAGAAAACTAAATACATATTAGGTAGATTAAATTTTTTAAAAATATTTTAACTACGAGTAATAAATAAATAAGATAGAAAAAATTTTAATAAAAAAAAACAGTAACTATTAAACTAAAAATTAGTTTTGTACTTGGAGCAGATTTTTTATATTACCTATATTTTAAAATTAATAATTATTTATGTTTTATAAAAATTAAAAATGTTCAAACAAACTCAGATTCATTTAACCATAGAAAAAATATATTAAAAACTTAGATATTTATATTGCTACAAACTATGTACCTATATGAATTGAAATACCTTGATAATAAATTATGAAAATGGTATCTAAAACGTAAAAAATATTTGCTTATCAAACACGTTGCACAAGTACTAAAGAGATAATAAATATTTTTTATGTAAAAATTATAAATATTTCTATTATTTAATCATTTGATAAATAATAAAATCAATAATGAACTAAAAATTTAAAATAAATCATAAAGTAAATAACAAACCTATTAATTTCAATCCAATTGGAAGAGGTTGTTTAATTTTGAAACGCAAGAAGGTACCCAAGCAATATTCTATACTCGCTTTATGCACTTATGTCTGAAGTTTTCTTTTAACAGTATAAAACAATTAAATTAAATTCTATCTTTTCATGGATAAATATGAATTGTGTGGTTCAATGAAGATTTTGACATTTGTTTAAATTAAGTGATGTTGTAGATAAAATAAAAAAAGAAAAACTAATATTGCTTTTTACATTTGTGGAGATGAAATGTTTATTATGTAATAAGTAATGATATAATATAAACGAAACGACATTCTGCAAGGGTCTGTTGGAGAGACAACACGGTTCTGACCTGGCAACAAAAATATATAATGTTTATCGTGACGGGCTGCCAAATGTCAACACAATGCGGGTCAAGTCCAACTGGGTTTAACAACGCTTGCAGTAGGTATGCTTTGTTTTAAATATAAATGCATTTCGAGTTTACGCGAACGCGACATCGTCGTGTGTGGAATTCTTCGTGCGTGGGGCCGTCGTCAGGCGGGGAGCAAGCGAGTGGGAAAATAGTACGGAAATAGTTTCGGCCGCCGTCGTAGCGGACGGGCGGCTTCGATCGCAAACGGACCGCCGAAAATCCGACGCCATCCAACGGAGGCGACACTACGATCGAATGACACTCACCGGAATCGACGCTCGTCTACACGGTTCTGGGCGGTGACATGGTCGTGGATGGATCGCAGCAGACCATAGCGGGCGTGCGACCGATATTATTCTTGACGTCGAAGGGCGCAGTTATGAACTCGCCGATCAAAAACGATCGAAAAACGAAATGATGACGCAAGATAACGATCGATCAACACCAATTACATCAATATATTATATAACACCCACGCGGCTACGTTTCGGAATCCGACGGGACTGGTAGGTCGTAGACGCAATCGCTGTCGCTTTATCAAGCGAATGACCACCGACTCCGGCGGAGCTCGCTTATCACGACGAATGATCGCGGTCGACCGCCAAGAAAACGGTGTCGTCGACGGGCGCGGTGGTGGTGCCGCCGTGCTAATTGTTATTGTTTGTTATCGTGCTATGGTCACCGTTCTGTGTACGTAATACCATTGAAAATAAAGAAATGGCACGAAAATTAATTTGATATTTTGAAAATGTCATTCGAATGATTCAAGTTTTTACGATAAATACTTTTCGAATCACAATATAAAAAAAAGTTCGGCAAGTGGCACTAATAACAACTTATTATAAGTGACGGGCCTTGTATTACATTTTCAAATTTTTGATTAAAAAAATTTAGCCACTACTGTACTATGGCATTAAAAAAATTAGGTATTGAAAATAGACGTGTGTGAAGTTGGGTGACTAAAGCTAGGTGACTATTTTTCGTACGACTAATGATAAGAAACCTTGTATGTTGAGTTGCATTTAATTAAATTTCAGGGGTGCCAAACTATTGCATCGAAACTATAAAGTAGATGTCGCACTATGTCGTGTAACAATTATTTGTTTTAAAGTAAATAAATTTATACCTAACATATTGTCATCATAACATTATGATTTATGACAAACCAATAGTAATGGAAAGTTAGGTTTTAACATATAAATCACTCAAAAATCTAATACACATTCTAATAAATGTACATTGTTACCTTTGCAGTTTACATTAGCTAGTTAACAGTTTAAAATTAACAAAATTAATAAATTAACTTATTAGAGATCACATTTTACGAAAACAGGTGCTATGTACCTGGCGATACATAACTTTTATGACTATTAATAAATCAGCAATGACCTCGAGGGTAAGGGGAACGATGTACGTTTCAACATAAACCACTATATAAATAATAACTAAACTGTAGACACATTGGGAAAAGACAAGCTAAACCGACTAAAAATATTTAAGAAATTAACATAAGAAATTCTGAGAATAGAACCAGAGAAATCGTGCACCTAAAACGGACAAGTAATAAATTTAATAAAAAACGCCCTCAAGAATACGCTAGGGCGTGACAAGCCATCAACGAGCCAATGATACTCGATCACGAATATCAGATTCGATAATACAAGACGGCCTCGAACGACCAGCGATTCCGAGAAATTATCTAAATAAATAGAATATTTAAACTAAATAATTTAATATCATGTTGGGCATATGAATTATGATATTAAAATATATTTCGATAATAAATTAACTAACAGCGTCCGGTGAGTTATCGCCACTCGACGACAAAGCGTGGGTAGATGGCATTTCCTGGAACTAGCACAATCATACACGATAGAACGAATGCAGTCAACGCTATCTTATAGGATGACGTGGGTACCGATAGGAGGAGTAGCCAATATATAAGGGAGTCCGAATCGGCATCAATCCTGACGTGATATTCCCGGGCTACAGCAATCACCTTCACGCCAGTCTATTTACTGAAATTTCAATAAACAACTCATTACGATATTAAACAGTTTTACAATTTATTTAAACACCACGACTTCAAAGCTCCTTACGTCCATCTCGAAGATCGTCCTCTGTTAGGTCTACATCACAGGTATGTTTACTACTATTTACTATATTGGAGTTTAACCATTGTTTTTAAAGCAGCGGTTCTCAACCTGTGGTACGCGAAGAAAATCTTCCTTTATAAAAAAAATTGGAACAAATTATTATTAACATTAAATATTAATTGGTTTATTTAATGTTTATTTGATGGTGTGGAGGTCGTTTGTAATCGTAGCAATTAAGATAACGATATTCTTTTTAACATAATATAAATCGATAAACTTTATGGGATAAGCCCGACAAAGCGTATTCTTATTTCACAATAATGTGTTTTTACCTTAGTTTCGTGAGTTCCTTCGGTTTATTCACGAGTGTGTTACGCGTTGTTTGCATCAAGTATATTTTATATTAAAATTTTAAATTTTCATGTAGTTTTTTCGTACTTTTTTTATACAAAATTAAGTAAAATGAAAAGGTTTTTAAAAAGCGGAAGCTCGAATACTAAAAAACAGAAAACACAGGCGAATCGCAAATATGACGATAGTTACTTACAATTTGGATTCGTTGTAAAATTTGGTTCTGAAAATTCTACTCCGTTACCTCAATGTGTAATTTGTCAAGAAACACTTTCGAATCAAAGCATGAAACCATCGCTACTTAAGCGCCACCAATTATCGAAGCATCCAGAAACAGAAAATAAACCTATTGAATTTTTTCAGAGAAAAGTTACTACTATCTGAAAGGAATTGAAATGCATGTCTAGTTTTACAAACTTTAATGAAAATATCGTTAAAGCATCTTATTTAGTGAGTTTAATTACTGCTAAAGATGGAAAACCACATACAATTGGGGAAACACTAGTGTTGCCAACAGCAAAAGAAATCGTGCGATGTGTTCTTGGAGACAAGGCTACAAAGGAGATAGAAAAAGTGTCACTTTCAAACGATACTGTCAAAAGAAGAATTGATGACATGTCGTCAAATATAAAAATAAATTATTACTTTATTTGAAAGATTGTGATTTCTTTGCTCTACAAATTGACGAGAGTACTGATATTGCTAACATGGCTCAATTAATGGTATTTATACGTTTCGATCGAAATGATGAAATTATTGAAGAGTTTTTGTTTTGTAAGTCTTTACAAATCCACACAACATCTGAAATTATTTTTACAACCATTAATGAATATTTGATTGAAATAAACCTGCCGTGGAATAAATGTGTGGTTTTTTTTTCTGATGGCGCAAGGGCAATGACTAGAAGGCTGTTTGGAGTTGCAACAAAAATAAAAAAAATTGCCCCATTATGTAAAACTATGCTTTACATGATTCACCGGCAAGCATAGCATCTAAAAACATGACTAGAAGTTTAAAATCAGTTCTTGATAGTGCTGTAAAAATCGTAAATCTAATCAAAGCCAGACCTCTCAATTCAAGACTATCCACAGTATTGTGTAACGAAATGGGCAGTACTCATAAATCTCTTCTTCTGTACACAGAGGTAAGGTGGCTTTCACGAGGAAAAGTCCTCACCAGGCTATTCGAGTTAAGGTCAGAAATTTTATTACTTCTGACTGATATTGATGAAGAAAAGTTCAAATTGTTTTGTGATGACAAATGGCTGTCAAGACTAACTTACATGGCTGACATATTTGACCCTTTAAATATTTTAAATTTAAGTTTGCAAGGATCAAACACAAACATGTTTTATGTTAGTGATAAAGTTAATGCATTTGTGAGAAAGTTGGATTTATTTATTTCGCAAGTATCTAATTATGATCTTTCAGCATTCAAGACACTAAACACATTTTGGAAAAATATAGAATTCAGCCTAATTCAAATATAATTACAGACATTTCTGAAGACCTACAATTACTAAAATCTAATATTTTACGATATTTTCCAGAGGATAACTTAGAAATGAAATGGATCATAAACTCTTTTCAAGATGATTATATTAAAAACATTCCAGATGGTATTTTAGCAAAAGAATTATTTATTGACTTAACCAGTGACTCTACCCTAAAAACCGCTTTCAAAACTAAAAATATCACTAATTTTTGACTGTACGTAAAACAAGAATACTCGGCATTGTCCACACAAGCTTTATAGTTTCTAATTCCTTTTATATCAACATATCTGTGCGAAATTACATTTTCTCACTTATTGTACATAAAATATAAATATAGAAGTAGATTCAACGTAGAAAATGATTTAAGACTTAAAGTTACCAATTTGGAGCCCGATATTGACGTCATCGTCCGTTCAAAACAACATTAATCGTCTCATTGAAGTAAAAAGTAAACCATAATAATTTTACTTATTTAATTTTTTTTATATTTTTAATTTTTTTCTTTCTGTACATTAAATACTCGATTAAATACTTTATTATAAAAAAGCAAAAAATGGTCAGGTGGTACGTAAAAATTTTCAAATTGTGTAGGTGGTATGCGGCTATAAAAAGGTTGAGAACTGCTGTTTTAAAGTATTTTCTTAATTATGTAATTATGTAATGTTAGTTGTATTTTATTTAAATGCATTATGTCATATTCCGTTTACATGTGCACATAGTGATTGTTGTGTCTATGCAAACACAAATAGCCACAACTACATTAGTATTCACATAAAGTATATCCAGCGGCTGATTGAGCCCTTAATAAATTTGCGAATTAGAAAAATATACTTGGAAGAGCCGTAATTGGCGTTTTTGACTGAACTGATTGTGAAGTTTGAATGTTTGAATCTCATTTGTGTGTGATGACTTTGTAATTAGTTTATAGAAATAATAAACTTACTTCTGTAGGTAGATATTTTTTGCATATGATTCATCATAAATTTAAAAAAATATATGCTGATTAGACAATTATCAACTCTATATAATACTCGTTATTAAACACACATTTTTACCAATGTTTTATAATTATGACAATTAATAATATATTAAAATATCATTGGTATAGACTAAGTAAAGAGTCTAATAAAAAGTTTATGTAAAAGTCAATTCAATAATATCGTTGATATAATTAATACAAATCAAATAAAAAAGGTAATAAATAATGTAATTGGTAATGTTGATAATAATACGTGTAATAAAATTATAAAAAGTATATATGTCTAAACATAATAACATATAATATGTACTTTTATTCAATGTTGATGTTTTTTTTTACTTCTAAGTATTTATTTATTATGTTATGTGTATTTAATTAAATCATTTTTATTTGTATAAGTATTTTACTATAAAACAAATTGTAATATTGTTGCACTCCATGTACTAGATACGAGCTTATAGCTCAATTGGTATTCGTATCTGCTATTATTAATGCATTTTATTGTAATTATTTAGTCGTAATTATTTTGGCTAAATAAATAAGTAAAAAAATTTTAATTAAAATTTTGCAAAAGTGAAAAGACTATACATATTGTGAAATATTGAAATGTTTTAATGGTTACATGTACTTATTGAATAATAGTAACTATATAGTATAAAGTATTGCCTAAGTTATAATTAATATTAAGAAATTTATTTGTAATAAATGTAAAATTTAAATTTGAGCCCCTCTCAATATCTTACAAGATCTCCGCCTACGTATGTATTAGAAATACCCTAGGTACATTAAGAAGATGGATGGATATTTAGAGTTTATAAAACTATTTATTTTTGTAAGTAAAATATATAATATGTATTAATTAATGACTTATATCAAATTTATATTGTATAAACATAAAAACATAGGTAAAACAATAATCTTCATAATGATAATTAGTTTTTAACAGGTTTTAAAATAACTGAAACTGTTTCTCTGTATTAAGGTAATATTGTATTAAAATTATAAGTATTTAAGTTTTTAATAGGTATTAATTATTAATTATATTTGAGGTTTTCCAAACATAAAAAAAATTATAAGATGCTAATTTTAAAATTAACATATTATTTAAATAGCAAATATAATTGATTATTCAAATTTTGGATTTTAAGTGGCTTCAGTATTAACTTATAGAAAGTACTTATGTTTTTATGCAAACAAATATCTATAGAAATAATTAAATTAATATTTTATTACATGAGATTTTTTATACAATATAAACATTGTTGTACTGCTGTTAAGAACCCCTGGTTATATTAGTAATATGATATATAATAGTGTTTAATAATATTGTACAGCGGCGATTGTCTGGAAGGATTGCTTCGACAGCAATTCCAGGCAAGCGCTGGCTATAGACACGGCTTGAATAGCAAGCCGTGGCAGTTGGATTTTAACATAGTAAGCCAGAACATTGTTATTCTCGTCAGAGCATTATTATTATTGTCAGAACATTTTACTATTATTATATTAAATTCTTTAAATGTATTGTAAGTTTTCTTTTCAAATTTAAATATAGAAAGTAATATTTAGTTCGGAAGTGTTCGTTATTTTATTTGTGCGCAGACATCCTTGGAGATCCGTAACATTTTTGGTGGCAGTGGTGGGATACGCTAAATATCAGTATCTCACTACCACGAACAATAATCGAACCAGACTTTCAGAAGTATATTGGGAGAAAAATGAAACGAACGATCAGTAAAAGAGGATCCACCTGAAAACAGAACATTGCACACAGATCGTGTAAGGTAACATTAATAATATAAAATATTATAATTTTATAATATTTTATAAGGATACGGGCATTTACATATATACTAGAGGTAACGATGTTAGACGTGTTTTTAAAATACACGTGTACACGAAGTTCGTGTATTTTAAATACACGTGTAATTGATTCGTGTAATTAATATTCCATGAATAAAAATTATATTTATTAAAAAATATTACGCTTCATAATTTATTAGTATTTATAACTATTTATTCAATACTAACAATAATAATAACATTTGAAACAATATTAATACTAATAATAATAATTTAACATAATAATTTGAACGCGGCACGTGGTACCGATTTAACTTTAACTTTATCTTATAAAACTCGATAAGCGTGTAGTCAATAATGCACTTGAATATAATATACGAGTATATGTAGTATATAATGTGTTATATACTACATAAATGTTGGTAAAAATATTATTTATAACTTTATAAAGGTACATATTTTATATATTATTCGATACCTAAAAACTCGGACGTTTATAGACTCCGCCGAAAAGGTCTTTTTATCTGTAA
>JACXSJ010003484.1:0-23244 GCA_014851325.1 Pentalonia nigronervosa | reverse complement strand
TTATTATTAAACTATTTTTAGCTTTCAATGAACAAATTATAAATAACCAGTATTAATACTAAATTGATAATATTTTAGTATTTTAGTACTTATTTCAAAGCAACAAGCATTATAATATAATAATATTATTATATTTATATTCTTATTTTCTTAAAACTTTTTGTAATGTAGGAAAATCTATTATTATCCGCATAGACGCACGGGCATCGCGCATCGTTATTATAGCATAATAACTTATTGACAGCGGTGACGACAGTCGGTCGTTCATATTTTATTCTTGTAAATAAATATAACAAAATATTAATATGTTTACCGATTGGTCATTAATTTACCATCTTTTAGTTGTATGACGAAATAGAAACTTCCAAAAAAATCTATGCATTTCTTTTATGTTTTCTTGCAACACCCTTATACTAAGAACACATTTTATAAAAGGCTTATTGCCCATGGGGGGGGATCAGACCCCCACATCCCCCCTTGTATACGCCACAGCTCGCATGTACAAGTCACCATCGTGCGGGTGAATGTTTCTTTTCGGTTTCTACAGGGCATAAGAGCTTTTTATATAAAACATGTTTTTATACAAAAAAAAAAGCACTGACTCCAATACCCTTGACTCTTGAGGGATCGATGTATATTTAAGAAGTTAAGGCGGCTCATAGGTGCTTTAATTTAAGGGACAAAAGTTAGGCTATTTCTAATTATGTCGTCATTGCTTGTGATCTTTGTGCTATAGTCGTAAATGATTATTAGTGTGAGGGACGGATTTGCCCGGCGGGGTATCAGGGGACTTTTCCGTGGGCCATTGTCCATAAGGACTGCTAAGGCCGTGGACGTTGTAGTAATTTTTAGTTTTACAATAAATTGTCACACTTTTTATTTTATTTTCAGTTTAATAGAATCCTATAGTATCCTACTCATTCAAGTCTACGATTGTTCTAATAATTGTATAATAGTCATATTTATTAGTAAATTGCATTTATTTACTATTTTTTATTTTATTAGCATTTTAATTTTAATTACCAATTCTTATCAAGGTTAGATCCTATCGTACATGATATTGATCAGTATAGGTTACAGTGATTATTGCACTGTCTAGTGACATTAGCTGTAAAGTGTGCATTAATCATAAGTATTTTTATAGGTATGTCTGTAAGTGTTTTCAACTGTAGAAAAAAAATCGACAATCTTATCAATGTCGTTAAACGCGGAGTAATTATGTCATGATGTTATAGTGATTTTTAATTATTGTATGACAATGATTTTTGCAAGTTTTCTGATTTTCGTAAAATCATATGTATAGATTATTTCATAAGATATATTTAAAAGCATAAAGTTCAAATAATTATTTGTCACATAAAACTTTAGAAGACCACCAGAGTGATATACAAAATATTTAATGACATGTACATGTACGGTGTACTCAACCCCATCCCAACAAAAAAATGTAAAACTTTTTTATGCAGTTTTTTAGCAAGTAGCGAGAATCAATTTTTGATAAGGGTGGAGTTGGGCACAATTAATGTCTCTGAACTCATCCATACTAAACATTTATTCACACTTAAATCCATATTCTTACTAATTTTGTATATATAACAATATATAACAATTAAACATAATTCGTTTTTGGTGGTGCGTAGGGAAATATGGAAGGATTAATATACGGCCGATTTTATCAATTTTCCTGAGCCGAAATGTTATACCAATCCGCGCCTATGTGAGGATAATTGTATTGATAATATAATAATTGATATATAAATTTATTATAAGTTATAACATATTATTATATGTTATTAATTATAATATAAACTATATGTTACATGATATATAAGGGGGTTCTAAGCGATTGGATTTTACTTGCATTTTAGACCAATTAACTGACTAAAAAAAACATATTTATATAATAGGTACTTAGTTCAATTTTTATTTTTTTTTTTAATAATTTTATCTCGATATTATTTTCTTTATGTTTTGTAGAAAATATATAATTTGGACATTTGAAAAGTTTATGTAATACAATTATCAATGACATTACTTAATTTTTCAAAACAAACACGCACTTTAAAGCAGAGCTTGCATTTGAATTTAAAAATTCGTTTTCCACTATTTATAATCTAAACGTTAAATAATTTTTGTATTTATCATTATTTAGAATTGAAACATTGAACAATTTTTTCGTTTATTGTTACCTGTTCAGAATTTTAACGTTTCACAAGTCTTACGTTTATGGTTATTAACAATCAAAACGTTAATAATACAGTAGGTACAATTTATGAATTTTTGCAGAAAATATTGCATTTGAAAATATCATTGAGTGTATAAAAAATAATAATATACTTTAAAAGTTGCAAGCACCCATGAAAAATATTTTTAAAATACAACGAAATAACTAACATCGTTATTCTTCATTTAAATATCTAATTTTGTCCAAATTTTAATTTAAAATATCTATAAAAATCAACCATGTAAATATTTTTTTTAGATTTATTGGTTATAACATAAACTTCTTACGAAAAACCTTGTTTTGAATTTTCAATCCTTAAAGTTATAAAAACTGAAAATGTTATACATTTTTAACTGTAGTATACAATTTAAAAATGTTCGATATTTTGATGAATTTTAGTAAAAATTTGAACTTTAAATGCTTATAAAAAAAAATTGTGGCTATGTATTTTTAATATTTTTTAACTGCTATTATAACAACTTATAAGGAATCTTGTATTACATTTTCAAGCTTTTTGACTCAATGAACATTTTTTTATCGATATTTATAGAAAAAAACAAAATAAAATAAAAAATTTCTCGTGTTATTAGCTCAAAAAGTGTCAAAATATTTTTAAAATTTAATGGTTTATAGAAAATGATAATCTCAACATTTGGTGAAAACTTTAAGTGTCTACAGTTACTTGATTTTGAATTACAGCAAAATAAGAAAATCGTTCCCTGAGAAATTGGTAGTTTACGGGTTAATATCTAATGTCTAATTTCATAAGCTCATAAAAAAACAATTTGACTTTCCGAGAAACTTTTTTTTGTGAAAGCTAAAAGATCTTATATCAATATAATATTAATATAATAATATTATAGAAAATCTTGTGTTCAATTTTCAAATCTTAGATTTAAACAAAAAATTTGTATTAATTACTTAATACAAATGTTTGTGATTTTTACGCATTTTGTCGACATTTTGACTTTAGACGCTTTTAAAAAACTATTATAGTCTTATGCTCAACTTTTCTTTAATTTTCAATTACAATAAATTATGAAGAATCTTATATTAAATTTCAAGTTTCTTGACAAATTGAAAACTTTTTTATCGAGGATAATAAAAAAAAATTTAAATAATTGAAAATTGATTATGCCTATAAATAGCTCAAAAAGAGCCAAAATATATTGAAAATTTTACTGAGTACAGAAAATACTTAAATAAATATGTGGTATAAATTTCATGTATCTACAGTCATTTTTTTTTTATTTACGCCAAATATAAACAAAATCGATTTGGTCAAAAACCAGTTTTGCATAAAAATTCCCATTTTCCCCATTTTTTTTTTTTTTTTGTTTTTCCTGAAGCTTTTAAAAACTATTGTGAATTTTTAAAAGTACTAACTAGATTCACTTTCTCACTATAAAAAATACTGATTAAGGAACTCAAAGCATTATTTTGACAACTTATCGTGTATAGAGACAAAAAAACACACACATCGTTGTAAAATCAATACATTCTTTGCCCCGCTCAGAAACTAAACTCAAAGTCCAATGCGCCCTGTAAAATATTGTCTTCTTTTTAACAAAAAAAAAAAAAAATTAATTAAATCAGACCATTTTACGAGGTGTGACAGCTATAAAGCCTGTTTTGAGCAAAAAATTACAACTTTTATTTTTGTTCGGTCCGTGGTGGTGAAGTTGACTTGTGGCGCGAACAGCGCGTGCGTTGATAGCCCGATACTAGTTGGTAGTGTTGGGAATAATCAAATGAAATAATTAAACCATTCGATTATTTGAATAATCAATTCAATTAGATTATTTAAAACTATTCGAATGACAAAATAATTTAATGAAATGTAAGGGCGAATGTATTCTTTATTTTATAGTATAAATTATTAATAACCAATAAGTAAAAAATAATGATTTATTGTAACATTAATATTATGTAAAATATTGTTTTGTGTATTAGTATATTTAGCTTCACAATTAAATATATATATATATATATATATATACCTATAATATTACATATTAATATAGTTTTGACTGTTGCATTGAAAAGGAATTTTAGTATTTTCACTAATTGATTATCATTCGGTTATTTTACCATCATTAATCAGTTCAAGCAATATCAGTTCAGTAATTCATTTGAATGATTTAATCAGTTTTTAGTGTTATTACTTCTTACCAAGCTGGATTGATCAATCCACCTTGGTTATTAAATCCTTTGATAGTTTAATTATATTTATTTGCAGTAGGTTATTAATTTATTACTTATCATTCGATTATTTTTGTTTGACTACTAATCATTCAATTATTTTTTTCAGTTATTCCCATCACTACCCGTAGGTATATACAACCATACTTACATTAGTTGACGACTAAATTTATTATGCCATGGGCGGTAGTGACGAAATTGCATATTGCCTAAATATTACCCATTGATAAAGACACACGAGCAGGCCCTTTAATGATATACTATAAATTACGTTTTGTTTAACGATATTATATTAAAAATGTTGTTAATCGTTATGTTTTATTTTATGGTATTTAATTACTTTTTTTTACTGTTAGCACCCTCCCCCCACCCCTTAGTTTCGCCGAAGTATATATATAATGTATAATCTTACAGGGGTCATACATTTTCAATTCAACCAGGTTCAACAATTTTTTTTTTTTTTGGACTTAATCCGACATGAAAAAAAATTGCAGCCTCGGCCCAAAATTAATGCTAAGCTCATAAAAAACCTGGTCCGGTCCAGTCCAAAACATTTTATTGAAAAAAGCCCAAGTTCAGTCTAAAAATAGTGCTAAACTGCTAAGCCCTTCAAAAATCTGTCTGGTCTTGGGTTTTTTTTTATAAACTGGTTAAAAATTTCAGACGACATTTCTTTAATATCTAATGATAAAAATGATGTTATAACTGGCATTGATGCATTAAATTTACCTATAGATTTTGATTAAAACTAACTAGATCTAACAGAAAATACTTTTAATTTACCCGCCGAAAATCAACCACACAATTTAATCAAACCTTGAGATCTCAAGATAATCAAAAACAAATCAAGATATTATTATACATTCATTCGTGATCGTACTAACGTCGGATCTATCATTATTATTTTTAATTCTTTATATATGTAAAGGTATCGTAGGTTAGGTAGATTACTACCTGTAGCTTCGCATATACCCTCGTACAGCACATCATTGTGGAGGGCGCATTATATTCCGTATGTTGTATTATTATTATTGTACTCAAACATGTATGTATATAGGCAAAGTTTTAAAAGTGCTATCTGCGATGTAATCTCTTCAAAATTTATGACACACTTATAACACCGGGTACCCCCACCGGTTTGTTAACAACATATAATCAAGACTGGGCAAGTTAATTAATTTTTTTAACTCATTAAGTTAATATAAAATATTTAAGTTACCTAAGTTTAAAGTTAAAAATTAATTTTCTATTTTAATTAATTCGTTAAAAGTTAAAAGTTAATTTGAAAAAATAGGAACTTAACTTAGTTAAAGATTAGTTACTTTTATTTCGCGTAAAATGAATTACCTACCTATTTATTAAAGCTTAATAAATAATATAATATAATAGGAGTCTTACTATTTAAAAATGTATGTAATTGTAATAATTACAGTAGGCACTTACATACTTCAATTAATTATAAAATTCAACAAAACCTTTATGATTACTCCTATAGTCCTAAAATGTTTCTGTTTAATAATAATATTATATAAACAGATTTTCTGTGAATTAGCAATTAAAATATTATAATTTATTACTTATAACAACTTAATACTATACAGTATACCTACATTATATATATTAAACCTTTTCGTTATTTACTCATAACTAAGTACTTATTAAGTTATTTTAATACCTATGAAATCTCAAATACAGAAATAATGCGAAACATTTGCAACAGTTTACAATTTAGTACTTATTTAGAATACAAAATAAAATAACATAAATAGTATTTGATTTTTCAAAAAATTATTATTTTTTTTTTATATATATATAAATAAGTTATAAAAAATTAATTTTAAATCTATGAAATTTATATTAGGAAAAATAAACTCGGTAAGTTAGAAGTTACTTATAAAAATAAAAGTAACTCGTTAAGTAACTTAGTTAAAAGTAATTTAACTTTAACTTTTTAATGCCCAGCCTTGCATATAATACGCATCGCTGCGGTACCATAAGCATAATATACAAAATCGATGGCACCGCCGCAACACTGCACGTGATGGTGAGATGTGTCGGGGCCCATTTTCCAAGAAAATAAAAATATTATACATTGTTCCTTGTACTGACCTCGGGATGGACTCCGCGGACTCCTCCGACCTACCCTAGTGCGTTAGTGAGTATGTAGAGAGAGTGTGAGAGAGAGGTGGCCGCAGGAGGGTCGGATAAAAAGAAACTATATACAATATACTATTATAAAGGATACTCTATGGTATATATTGAAACCAATACCGGACAAACCGACGCCTTTTGTTAGCCCGAGAATCAGAGAAATATATTTTACATGGTAAAATTGTTGTAAAACATTTCGACCACACCGATGAAATGTCTGCAGGTGAAAAATGCATTCAATTATATTATCATTATCCCTCAACGCCGTGAACGTGGGTGTGTCTTTTATTGGTCTGTAACAAAAGCGCTACAGGCGCCCGATATATAATATTATTTGTTATACACATCGAGCTGGGTCGAATAAACAGACAAAAAAAAAGGTACGTCGCCAATATTCTGGTAAATTTGACAGTCGTTATAAAAACACGTCCCATCCCGAAAAAAACCGTTGACAAAGTAATAATATAATACCTACCTATACGTATTTTAGTGAGATCCCACGACCAAAAACCATTAATTTTATAAATGTCAACGCTTGGACTGAAAATACGTGACCAAATAAAATCGAATATACCACTGCTAACATTATTAATTATATGTTAGGTATATTATTGTTATGCTCGAAGAATATAACTATAGTGTACAAAATACAAAAATTTTACTCCAGCAAATATTATAAAATATGTATAAAACGATTCGACGAAAAATAAGAATTTATTTAAACCAACTAAGCGCCAAACACTAGAAGAAATATTTTTGAAATAATATAAGGAATATGCGTACAAAAGTATACATTTTATTGATAAGTGATTTCGGTACCTATAACGAAGAAGACCAAACCATTTAAATGGTTAACAAATCTACAGCGAATACCATTGCCTGGACAAAAAAATATGTACTAACTTCCAGTGGTTTGATTTTAAATAGGGCTTGTATTTGAAAAAATACCGTTTTACGTTATTTACAATCTAAACGTTTTTAAATTTTTGAGTTTAATGTTGTTTTGAAATAAAACTTCGTACAAGTCTTGCGTTTATCGTTATTCAGAATTTAAACGTTATACAAATTTTGTGTTTACCGTTTATCGTTAAAAAATAATATCTAGAGTGGGAAATGGCCAGAATACGGAAAATAATAAATTCTTGGATTGATTGCTAAGACAAAAATAAATTGCGTGGAATATCTTCTTCGAAATTAATATTATACATTTTAAGTAAATTAATTTTAAATTATTTCGTTTTGCGTTATTTTTGCGTTATAATTATAATTCGAGTTTATGTGTTTTTATATATTATCGTTACTGAATTTAATAGCAACCCTACGATAGTAAAAAATGTGATGGGCGATTCATACAGGGACTAAAATTATGTGTAGTACGACACACTTTGTGTAGTATGAAATGCTTATAGTGTGTAATATGAAATTAAAAAGTGTGTAATAGACGAACAGTTTTTTCTTATTGTATTTTTGACTGATCGATTCATAATTCATATATGTAATATATATTTTAATATTTTATTAAAATATAAAATAAACGGTTGATACGTCTGGTATTGAGAATAAAATTATTAATATAAATGCTTGTTTTGAAATAATTCCTCAGACTAAAGGTAGGAAATTAATGAGATGCTCCATATGTGTCAGTATCCAGGTACATTACTATTATACATACAAAGCAAAAAAAAACATGTACCAGCTATTTGTTCTTCTGGAGGTTCTGTTCTTAGAAAAAATGTATTTTCTAACCATTTGAAATAAAAAAAACACATTGAATGTTTACAAGTACATCGCTTTTCTACTTTACCAAGAGAAGAAAAAACTAAAGAAGTTCCTTTAGATAAACTCATCTCTGAAAAAAACTTTAAAGTATTCCAAAAAAATCAGTGAGTTAATGTAAAAAGTTTTTAATGATGCCAAGCAAAAAAAACTATCAGCGCGTGGTCATGGCCTTCTAGTGAAGTTACTTATTTAAAACGACAAAAATTAGATATACTTATACTCATACACTTTTGAATTAATAATTTATAACTTTTAACTAATGAATGGCTTAAATACATCTTGTAGGGGGGGGGGAGACAGAGCCCCTCACAATAATGTTAAGTTTAATATAGGTTAGTGTGTAGTACAAAAAAATATATATTTTAGCCTTTTGGTTCATACACAGAGTTTATAGAAAAAAGTTTTTAGGTTGGAAATTATTTAGATTATTTAACATATTTCGGACATATTTTGTAAATTGAGATGAAAAAACACTAATTTATTTTAACTTTAAAATCATTGTTATTAATTTTTATATTACAGTACCTGAAAAATACTTTTTAAACATTCATACCAACCACAATTTTATTTTTATCATTTTGATAAAAAAAAAAACGCAGTTATAGTATTTTTATGTCTCTGCAGCAGTGCCGTTCCGTATTATTTACCTTACCTAGATACTAATGAGAACAACGTATTTGTTTGTCAAATGTCCAAATATTTAGTTTGACGAATGCTTGTTTTCAAGTTTTTAAATTGAATAAAGCAAATAAATCCATTAATTGTAAACACCCTTTAAAACAATCCGGATAAAACCATTTAAAATGAAATACACTATTTTAAGTGTTATAGAGTGCAATTATTTCATTATGCAAGAATACCTTTACTGACGTAAAAAAAAAATTAATAAATATAAAGCATATATATTATATTGAGGTTTATTGATTGGCGACAGTTTGTTAGAAATACAATGAAACCTCCGAATAGCGGACACTCTCAGTTATCAAAATTTCACCACTATTCAGAGAGAGTAAATTTTTGAAATTTATTAAGGGTTAATAAAATATTGTCAATAATAATAAATAATAATAATGTTTTAATGTTATAATGATACATATTATAATAGTATTATAATATTTTAATGATATATACACATAAAAAATTTTCTATGTATTGTAATGTATATTATATAAATATTTAACAAAAAATAAATATGCATTGAACAATGATATAAATTTAAAAAATGGATAACCAACCCTTAAGTTTTAGTTATTTTGATGGCAGTCTAAAATTTCAATTTTTTCGCAAAAAGACAACCGTTTACGTTTTAACTCTTCGCGTCGAAAGTCATTGCTAACTACCAAAAAGCTGGAAACATTAGCAGTCAAGACGTTGATATTTTCGTCATAATGGTCATTATACGTCGTAATCATATCTTATCGTCCCATAACGAGTATAAACAGTGCCATATATTAGTGTGAGCGCGTTTTTCTGTCGACCTTTTGTCATTATTTATCAATAAAATTAAAATAGATGTCCTATTTCAAAGTAGTTAAAATGTCCCCGTTCCTCCAAAAAACGTACGTTATTGGGAGATATTCGTTTTGGGAGGTTTCACTGTAGTATAAATGTTCGGAAAAACATCTTAATCAATGAATATATCTACAATACTTATACTTGTATAAAATCGTAGAATGCCGTCTGTGCATTATATTTTCATTAATTAATTTTTATATTTTTTCCTTAGAATAATATATAATTTAACTATGACACATTGACAAATGCACACAAAATCATACGGGTTAACCATGGCCGTTAATTTTTAGTTTTCATTTCACATAGCTATATATACTAATACAGCCGTATAGTTTTTGACGAAAATAATCAAAAATAGTGTTTCCCTTTCATGTTTATTCAAAAAGGTTTTGTCAAGCATAAATTACAAAATTTCAATGATTCTAACTAGAAAAAAATTATAATTGATCATTTATTCAAACGACGATAATGAGTATATTTAAATAAAAAAAAAAATTGATTTTCAAATACGAATTCATCCAAGACAGTATTTAAAATACTTTACAAGATTGGTCGTAACTCGTAAACCGTATTTTGCGGCTAGGCGACAACCGCCGACACGGGCGCCTTTGGTCCGATGCCGCAAAAACCGGGTGTGCAGTGTGCCGCGCACACAGGCCCCGAGCCTGGCGTACATTTGAAGGGCCACGGGCCCAGCTTGGAGCAAACACTACAAACTTTACTTTAAAACTATTTGTAATTGTAATTATTTAAAAAATAAAAATTATAAGCAACACGTTTTACATACTTTTTTTTTTTAAATTGTACACATAAAATAGGAAAAAAAATATAATAAACAGAAATAGCATAAATAAAATAAATTATAAATTATGATAAAAATAGTATTTTTTTTTAAATTTATTGCTGGACAGTGGAGATCCTAACATATATTAATTTCATCCTTGTTTATCTGAAGTGTCGCCAGTGGGCGGCTTCTCCTTCATGTCTTCTGGCTGTAACCTTAATTTTGTTAACACTTAAGCTTATTATACATAATTTGTATAGATTGTTTAACTCAAATAAAGAACAAAAAAAAAAAAAATCTCTGTTTATAAGTTGAATGGTGAACCTGTCTTCTTTAACAAACAACAAAATAAATGATCTACATATATTGATGGCTTATCGGACATCTGCAAAGTTTAGTTTTTAAAATATTCGTTCATACTTAACTTGTGTGCACGAAGTACATAAGAACGCATTTGAATTATGTGCATAATGTGTTGGATATACCAGGCGTTGTGGTTTATTCAAAAATAATTTTAAAAGTCCCACTTTAAATGATTTAATTATACGTTTTCCATATTTTGGCAATGGGCCCCCAATATTAAAAAATACCCTTGGGCCCCCAGCAGTCGCCGAGTAGCAGAGTGAGCCAGACCGACACTATATATATTAGGTACCTAGAATAATATACGACGACCATTGTTTAGTTGTGTTTATTGTTTGAGTTTTGAGGGCCTATTTTTATAAATGTCTAATATCTTAATGAATGGTCGCTGGTGTTGGTATGTACATAATATAATATTTTAATGATTATACCTTTTATTATGTATTGTATAATATTGACGTAACGGCGTTCCTAGTATCACCAGTCAACTGTTTAGTGTTTAATGTTAAATAAATTAAATAAATTCGATGATCTATGGCATTTGCGTTCTACATTCTACTGTAACCAGAAACCACTCATTACCAAGTTACCAAGTAGTAACGATGTCAAAATCTATTTTATTTTTTTATTTGTAAATTTATCTATCTTTTCTTGCATCGTAAAAACACTAATGCCGGGTTGCATAAAAAAATTGATTAATTTAATGGTTTAATAAAATTTAATGGGCCACTAATTCATGCTTAAGAGACCATATTGGCTCACTATTAATTCGTTAAATGTTTAGTGACTGTTTATGCAACCCGACATAAATGTCAATATTAAAGTATAATGCATATAGTATTAAATTTATCAGTAGTCCGCATATGAAAGATATTTGTATATAATATGATTAGAAATATTTATATAAGTCCAATGTCCATTCATTAGTTGATTAGTTGTAAGTCTTATATTTTATAATCTCCTCGTTTACCATAGGTGATAGGTATGATAATTATTATTTTTTTTTTTGTTGACATGAAAATTGAATTTAAAGTATTATATTTGATTTATAGATGTTTGTATATATATATACAGACAGAAATAAAACGTGTTTGAAAACCTAAAGTTTGGTACTTATATATTGTGAGACATGCAAAAAAAATAATCTGGTGTGGACCCATATAATTAATGCACGCGGGCCATTTATTCTGAAGTTGCAGCGCTGCTCCGGTCGCTACGGAGGCACGATAATTATTTAATACAACAATATTATAATGTCTGCTGTTTGTCTTTAATCTCGTATCTAAGTAAAATTTGAATGTTTGGTGATGTAGCCGATCGGTAACTACAAACTGATAATCAAACAACATAACGAGTTTCAACCGAATAAATTTTTTCGTCCCATAAAATAACATCACGACGTTACGTTTTTACGTCGTTTCTGTTGTTGTTTTTTTTTTTTATTTCCATTAAAATACCTCTATACACGAGATTATAATATTCTTACAGCGCTCGTCGATAGTCAATAGAATTAATTTTAAAATAATGCCGTGACTCGTAACGCGCGCGAGCATCGTGAGACGACGGGCACACAGACGCATGAAAGAATATTCCGTGACGACGCGTGTGGAGGGTGCCGAACGGCCGGCGGGAAGGTGGAAGCGGCGCCGCTACGGTCGGCGGAATGGTGGAGCGGCGCCGCTACGGTCGGCGGAATGGTGGAAGCGGCGCCGCTACGGTCGGCGGAATGGTGGAATTGGGGCGGAGACGGTTCTCTTTGTAGCAAGCCGTGCGCCGAAAAACAAGTGTGTGCGGCACGGCGACTGCGCAGTGTACAGATAATAATATCGTATTATACGGGACGGTTGGGTGATGCCACGAAAATAATATTATTGCAATGACAACGTTATGTTGTCGAGTCTACAACGCATCGGCTGCCCGGCGCGGCGTTTACCCGTGTCCGCCGTCCGCGTCCAAAAACTCCTACGGAATAATATTATAACGCGCCTATGTACCAACATGATATATTATGAAAAATAATGAACGTCCGAGAAAACGATTCGGGCGGCGCGCATGCGCTCAGATATATTCCGTGCAGTATTTTTGTAGAAATGCATGCGTAAAATAATAAGCAGTGGTTCCCAAACTTTTGGCCGACGGTACCGAATTCAGCCGCGGTCCACCGTTGTGAATACTAGCCGTTTTTTGCTACTGCTCGCCTCACTCGGGCTACTAGAAACACGAATAAAATAATATTGTCTGTAAATAATTTTATTCTCGTTATCGTTGATGGCCAGTTCAACACGTAAAAATTTATGACATTCACTCGCTCGTCTTGGTAAAAAATCGATCGTCCTGCAAGTTGAGAGAGTTGACAAAATTAATTGCGATAATAAAACCAAGTTTTTGTATTTTGCTATTATGTCATACGTCTTTCATTAGACATAATAGTTCTAATTTTCTAATTACAAATTTAGATCAATAATTCAACTGATCTGGTTAGGCATACGCTCGTACTTATATCGTGAAATTAATAAGTAATAGGTAAATAAATTAACTAGAGACCTAGGGTACATAATATAAATCAAAACAATTGAAAAGAACTATATTTTTGAAATATGTTTTTTTGTTGGATTCCGCATGATTTATATTAAGGTCGGTCAAACAACAATTTGGTTAGTCAAATAAAATAACAAATACAAATTTAGTTATAATATTATAATGTATGTGTCCACATAAAAATTAAAAAAGATGGTTCAGTAAACAAAATAAATTAGTAAAATATGTTTTTTAATTATTTAAATGCAACTTTAAATAAAGATAATTTTAATTACAATTATTATTTATTCAAATTTGTAATTAGAACAAATATTTGATAAAATCCAAATTCGTTCTTTATTTTTTGGATTTTTTTCATTGGTTTTTCTTTTTGTCTACCTACAAATCTAACAAGGCATGATAAAATAATTGTCATGTAACATAGTATTAGATACGTTTCAAAAATATCAGCTGGTTCCTAAGTACTTATATAAATTTTTCTTTCGATGCGGTAAATCAAAAGTTTTTTATTTCAAAATGGTCGTTACAGGGAATTAGTTTTTGTACATCGTCTTTCTTATAAATCATAATGTATACATTACGCTTGAAATGTTGTTGGACAGAGCTAGATACTTATATTATTTTATTACGAGATCGTTTTAAAATATCATTAGTGTTAACCTTGCAATAAAATTGCATATAGTTAGTATAGTGCTATATAGTGCAATATAATTGAGTTAGCTGAAAAATCGTAGGTACTCGAAATATCTGATTAATGTAGCTACAATTATTATTACTATTATAAATTAATAATTAATTTGATTTATTAAAAATTTATAGTTTGTTAGCCTAGTGGTTACATATTATCATAGGTGTAGGATCATCAAATATATTGGGGGAGAGGGGGCTGAAGCCCCGCTATACATTTTCAATCTGTCATTTCGCGAGGGGGCTCTCTTACACAGCCATTTGCCCAATTAATATTAATGAGTAAGCATTGGATAATAAATAACAAAAAAAAGTAACAAAAAGCATATTTATTTATAAAAAAGCAAAAAAAAAAGCATGAACAAAAATTAACTTAATTTGTAAAATTAAATAAAATTGTTTTAAAGTTTTCACCTCGGTTTTCACTTTAGGAATTTTACGTAAAAAAAAAAAAAAAAACAATTGCAAAAGTAAGTTTTTAATTTTTTTTAGGTGAGCAATGGAAAACGTAACGGCGCGGGCGTATGTTTGTTATTATATAACATTATACGTACAGTTCACAATATTATCTAAATAAAGTAATAATTAGGACTCGGATTTAAACGTCTTAAAAATATCAAAAAAATGCATTTATGAACTAAAAAGTATAAAAATGTCCCCAAAAAATTAATTTTTTTCAAAGAACGAAAATTGTGTATTAATGAAATAAATATTAAAATTGAGCAAAAAAAAATGTTTGTTTGACATATCAAATTTATTAAAATTATGTAAGCACGTATAAAAATATAAAAAAAATTAGTAAAAAATTTAATTTGAAACATTGCATTTATATTACACTGTACAATGAGAGTTCCTTTAACACATTTCATAAATAAATTTCAACCTTATCTAATTTAAAACCAGATTACCTGATGTTATATAGTTCAACATGAAAATGATTTATATTACGTAATAGGTACTATGTTTATATTTTAATGAAGTCAATTTTTTAATAATACGGGAAATAGGTTGAAAATGTCTTATAAAATAAATTAATAAATGCATTAAAAATGTCAAATATAGCCCTAAAAAATTTACGAAAAGAAAAGCGATTGTATGATGCTCAGTTATCTTGTTAATCGTAATTTAGTAATTGCCATTTAGCCCGTATTCGATAATGTTAGGATATCGGTTTGCTGACTTCTATCGACCATAAATATTATATGACTCGTATATTAAATATTATCTTGAGTGATAATTATTTTAGTATTATTGTCATTTACCACAAGTTCAATATAATAAGCACAATTTATCTAAACAAAATAAACAACAAATAATTCTGGGGAGGGCTAATATTAATACTAGGGACTAAGCCTCCAAGCCCTCCTCCTAGATACGTCTATGCATATTATACAATGATACCATTTACACAAAATAAAAATAGTTTTGAAGTATAAATAATCAAAAATAATGAAAATTTTAAAATATATTTCCATATAGATATAGTACACACCTAGTATAATGTTACGAAGATGAGAAAGATGGTTTTTTAAAAACAACCGGTATCATCCTTGCCAACGGATTATTATTATAAGATCAGCATAGTTTGTGATGGTAAATATTAGAACATTAATATACTATCAACTATAATAGATACAAACTATTATTGTATAAAACTCCAATCGAAATTGAACGAAAATATTGCAATATAAACTATTAAGAATATTTTTTTATTTTTGTATGAGCCGTGGAATGTTCACGGAATTGGCTCGCCCAGTTTGAGAACTAATGCAGAATAAAGATATACTTAACGAATGCCTATAACGTCTACTGATATAAAATTACTATTAGTAATATTATAATTAATTGATTGCGTTAATAGCAGTTATAGTGCCGAGCGGAAAACCAGTTGTTATACTTGTGAGCATGACACGGACATATATTAGAGACTATAATATACATATGTAAACTACCAGTGAACTCTGATGGGCGATGAACTCGGGGTTATGTATTTATCACATTGATTACAAATCAGACTCTGGTCTTCGTGATCATTATAAATTGTTAATTCTGAGTATTTTCAAATATCAAAAAGTTCAACTGATGCATTAAAAACCCGAACGATAGATAATCCAACTAAACCGAACTTGTATTGCTGCAAGACGTAATTAGTATATTATTATGACCGACGTCTCTTATTATCAAGAAACACACATAACACGAAAACATTTTTTTTATCAAATTATCACGATAAACTAATGAATATAGTCGGAATAAAACTATATATTAAAATTGATGTAGTGAACATCCAATATAAAAAATAATCTAAGCGAACTCGCCTTAATTGTATATATTTCCACGCACGTAAAAATTGCTCGCTTTACACATAACGATTTACCGACCAAACAATTTTATTTCTGATGTTTGATTTAAAAGTATGAATGTGTGAATTTTTTGTGCTCGAGACAATAGAAGTCTCAGAATTTCAATATTAATGTTTATTATTTTTTTTTTTCATATTAATATTTAAAAAAATCTTAAAAATATATTTTTGTCAAACTCGCACGTTTTAGTATAGTCACAACAACGAAAATTATGGAAATTACATTTATAGGATTTTAAATATTTCAGAAAACTAATCACTTTAGATAAAATCTGGTTCCACAAACGTCTTAGGTGCATAGAAGTACACAATATAGGTACATACCTATAACGTAAATTCTAAAATATACTTTAAAGATAAGTAAATTATTGTGTGAAGTGAACAACTTTTACACGTATAAACTATAAAGATATAGGTAGACAATTACGCAAGTCCGATCCTATGGAGGACGTCAATCGTATTTTTTCAATTCTTCATAAGTCGCATTGAATAATATGAGTTGAAACGTTAAACAAATTCGTTTTTTTTTTAATTGGAAATTCTTTCAAACTAAAAAGCTTAGTTTTTGTGTTTTATACTCCTTTAAATTGTGTAAGCATAATTTTTTCAAAACACCAGTATGTTCGCTATACGTTCCAATGACTAAAATAAATTAATTTCATAAACCACCATGAATAAAATGTTTAAATATAAACTAAGATTGTCAATAGTCTTTATAGTATAGACCTAACTATCAGAAAGTCTTTGACAGGTTTAATTTGAACAGGCTATTTAAAAAAAAAATATTTTTATTAGCTGCTTACAAAAATAAACATTTCATTTGTGCTTGTGAGTAGGAATAAGTTAAATACTAACGTTATAAAAAAGAAATATATTAATGTAATTAAAATAAATTGTAAAATGTTCTTTGGACTCAAAAGTTGCATTAATTATAGCAGTTTAATTATGTTAATCTTTAGCTAAATATTAATTTTAACCTGCAATATAACAATATTATCGTTGCTTTAAAAAAGTTTCAGTAAAATTAATATAATATTCTAATATGTTTAATTTACTTTATAAGACCTGATATTACTGTCTTACTAAAGTGTAAATTTCGTCTTTATAAATTTGCTATATGTTTAACTTTCCATTTTTTTTCTCGATAAGTTTATAATTTCAACTTATAACTATGTATTATTATTAATTTTTTATTTTTTTTTAAGTACCCCTTACTTTCATCACAAGCATTGCTTTAAGGGAATGAGCAAACTTACATATATGAAAAAAATGATGGATGTATCGAGTTACATTGTTTTGTTTACGATATAAATAATAATAAATACATAATTTGAATGTAAAGTTTGTCAGTTTGACTGCAGCGAGATTAAACATGTGTACGACATATTTTGAATAATATAGCACGGCGTATTGAATGTACAGTATAAAATAGTATACGAAATTGAAAAGCATGTAGTAATAGTAGCTGTAGCACGAAAATTGAACGATTCATAAAATTAAATTTTGTAAAAATATTATAATAATATAATATTCTCTTTTCTATGTTGTGCGAGAATCATTTTTTGATATTTTAATTTTAATGATGGTAAAATTTTAATTTAAATTTTTTTCATAATAAAATTTACAATAGGTATAATAAGTGCGTTTTAAATATTAAGTTCTAAAACAGAGTAATACACGTGTCTCAATGCGATATTCAGCTCCAAAAAGTGTGTGTGTGTGTTTGATTGCCTTTTATTGATTTATTTGGCTGATAAAGTGTTTCATACACTCGTAGTTTGTGTTAGTCATTTGATATAGTTGCGCGTATATACAGCACAAAGCAAAAGGGGAAACTCTGTACTTTCTCATTAATGAAATATTCGACGAATTAGGATGTATATATATATATATATATATATATGGTAGACAAGTGATTGTATTTATTATTTTTTTTTCAGTTGACATTTTACAGCAGAAAATCGATTACTTCTAAAATATATAGAATCAGTTACTTTATGGTAAAAAACGGGAAAATAATAAAAACTATTATACCAATATAAATAACGTTTTTCGATAATATTATGATTTCTTGTGGCTTTTCCAGCGCTATGTGGGTAATTGTATGAAATATAACTTGTAATATAATAATATAATGAACAAATATCGGGCAATCGATTAAAATAGTGTACATTAAGTCAATACTTTTACTTTGTAAAATGTAGAGATGAAAACTGGAAAATAATAATATTGTACAATGATACAATAATATATTATCTACTATAGATATTATTATAATTACACTGTTTACACATTTTAAGTACTAATTATTTTAAAAATTTAAACTCTGGTTGGTTATCAGTTCGTTAAAACATTATCTCTCAGCATGAATAACATGATGATTATTATTATAATTACATGCAATAATTTAACGTAGCCTGCTATAAGTAAAGTACATAACTATGATTTATGAGTAGGTTTATGACTTAATGCGAACGATTTTTATACACACTATACTTATTGTGTTAGGTATATAAATTTTTTTTTCCAATTAGCCATCGATTTTAATATTATTATCATAGCATTATTGTATCATATTGTACATTTGTACTTAATTCATATAAAAATAGGCACAATCTATAATATATTATGTGAAAAAATGATGCAAGCGTGATTCGTTGGAAAAAATGAATTTCTTCAGTTAAATCATTTTTATTTTAAAACATCATAATAATGTAAAGCATGTTATATGTAATTATTATAATTATATAATAAAAAAATGTTTAGATTTTGAACGAAGTGAGAATGCTAGTGTCAGCTATAGATATTTAATAATGATTATGTTTATTTTGTTTTTTGAATAGAGAGCGACGTTTTAATTTTACTATTTTAAGTATGCAATGATATTGTTTATTTAGATAAGAGTTTAATAATTATTCAATTATGACAAATACACAATAAAAATATATATAATATTGTTTAGTTATGGGCAAGCTTATAAAAAAAGAAGGATTAAAAAAGAATAATAAATGCATGTTAATTTAAATTTTGAAAATAAAATATTCTTAGGAGCATATTTGCACAATATAAAAGCATATATGATAAATATTTAGAGGACATAAATGCATAAATTTTCTAATGATTTTTAAAGCATGAATAAGTCTCTAGCCCTAGAGTTATGATAAGCGTATTGTGTACAATATTATATGAGTCATCAATAAAATGTTATTACTGATACTGCTGTGTTCGTACTTTGTACATTATAACACTCGACACATGCAATATCTCTTCATCCGTATTCCGAAATCATGTTCGATCACAGACCGCCCAACCACCCCGTGTTTACTCATTTTATACGGAGGGTGATAGGATTAAAAAGAAACCCTTATTAAATGTTTTCTCGGTGCCATGATGGCGATAATCGATAGTTTGTTTTCCTCTCCCTTATGGAAGTTTGACAACTCCGTACGACAGCATTTTATATTTCGGAGCGAACACGGCATATACATATATATATTGTATATATACAACATGGTCCATTTAACGTAAGACACTCAATATTTTAAAAGTATTCACGTTTTGATAATATTTTTATTACATAGTATCAAGTTGTTACAAAACAACATTAAAAAAAAATAAATTCTTTTAAATATTTTTTAACCTTATTATTTTTTAAGTTTCTTACTTTTTTGAAATACACCATACAGTTTTATTTTTATAATCGAAAGTAGAATATTTTTCTGAGTATTTTGATACATAAAAATCGAATTTTGGACGAGTTTATTTTAAGTTATAAGTATTAGAAGTTTAGATGAGCAGTGTGGGATGGTTTGCGGGTACTACACAACATGTTGGTCCACTACTCTGCTCATATAAACTTCAAATACTTATAACTCAAAAACAATTTGTCCAAAATTCGATTTTTTGTACAAAATACTCAGAAAAATATTCTACATTGGATTATAAAATTAAAACTGTATGTTATAATTCAAAAAAGTAAAAAAATTAAAAAATAATAATGTTAAAAATATTAAAAAAATATTTTTTCTTAAAAATGTTGTTTTGTAACGACTTCAACCAGTAATAAAAATATTTCCAAAAATGTAAATATTTTTTGAAATAGTGAGTGTTACGTTAAATGAATCACTCTGTATATACACGAATTCCACAAAGCCACCCTAATACACTGCTGTACTTGTTTGTTATCGCCCGGAGCGAGTTTCTCTCGTGTATCGATCTAGAAAATATTCGGGCAAGAGAGATTTCATTTTTGCCTGTATATTATTTTGTTGGTTTTTGGAACTGCTCCTCTTCTCCTCATTGTACATATTATATAGAGGGTGGTATTCATACGCTGTGGCGCTGCAATAAGGAATAAAATGCACGCCGGGTAATATTTTTTTGTCCAAGCATATACCTATACACCAAAACACTAAAATATTAAATAAAAATAATAAACTACCACAGCACCTTATTACTAAATATTTTTATATTATTTGGTTACAGTATGAAACACTTATGAGAAACCTATTGTTATAAATTGTCAACCTTTATGAGCTATAAAAATTAAACATTTAAATTCTTTTGTAAACTGCTATTATAAAAATTTATTAAAAACCTTGTATTTAATTTTAAAATTGTTTGGCGTAGAAATTTATAAAACAATTTTTTTTTAAAAATCCTTATGCCTATAAATAACTCAAAAAGAGTGAACATATTTTGAAAACTGTATGGTGTATAGAAAATGATATTAATATTTGATGAAAATTTAAAATATCTACCTACGACTATTCGTTTTTTAATTATAATGAAATAAGAAAATCAATTTAGTCAAAATTATAGTTTTGCGTAAAAATCTCGGTTTTTTCTCGATTAGTGTAGATCTTTGATCATATACAATGGATGGAGCTACTACGTATTATTTTGTTGCCGATATTAGCAAAGATTGATATACGCATGCTTGATGCAACTTGTCGAATAATTATCCCAAGTCGTAAACTTCATAGATATTAAATTAATTTTATTATTATTTAATACCTATGTTGGTAGTCGGTACTCGTTAATTATTTCATTGATTGTTATCAAAATCCCATGTACAACATTATTATTGACAAATATTCTATGGATAAATATGCAACTGTGCGGCGCACATCGAACACCTAATTCAGAAATTTGTCACAAATATTGGCAACATATATTTGTAATGTGTATTGATATAATGCGCTGTGGCTCCATCTATTGTGTATGATCCAAGGGTTGTTACAGGTATCCGGGCTATCTACGCTCGTGCGCTCATATCAACAGCACGACCGACCAAAAACTATCGTAATTTTTTGCTCGAAACAGGGAGTACAAGAGAAACCCTCGCGTCTCGTAGTGTGGTCCGATAACAATACTGTACTAGCAATTTTTATTCATAAAGTAAATTTTTTCTACATAGTTAAGAGGCAGGTTTAAAAATGTGTGGGCCGGCCTACGACCAGTGTAAATTTAGTGTGGGCCGTGCCCATCCAGGCTACTCTTTCTTAGCCACGTGTCCGAATTTATGAGACGAACTGCGGATAGGATGTTGTGCGCAAGTCTCCGCGATATTTCAGTTCGTCGCCATCTTGGATCATATACAAATATGTGTGTGTTGACGATTGTAGCGACAACAGAATAACACGCGGTAGATCCGTCCATTGTATACGATCTAAGGTCGCCACCGTATCTCGACGTCTGATTATGGTATGAGGCAGTGGCGGCTCGTGCCTAGGTGTGCAGGTGTGCGCACACCACATAGATTAATTAGATATAATAGTGAAAATGTATAATAATAAATTAATTTTAATACAATATCTGTTAATCTGTATTTATTATTTAAAAAAATTAAATTTTAAAAACAAACAACAATTATTATTATTATACTCCTAAAATGTAATCGAGTTATGCAACAAATACTCATCAACTGGTGTGCAACTCAGTCTGAACACCGTCTGTCCGTGTAGAATACGTTTAGTTGTCAAGTGGGGAATCGGCAGTTATACGTGACCTTGGTGTGCAGCTCCTACTGCACACTCGTCAAAGGCCCACCACTAGCCGACTGGGGAGCCAAAATAGTGGGAGGTCGGCTTGCAGGCCGGATTGACCAACCGACGTCAACTCAAAACCTAGTCGGTGCCACGGGGAAGGGAGCCCCACCGTACGCCGGCCCGGCTTGCCGTGCCGGATGCGGTGCCCCTCGGGTTGAGGAGCCTACCTCGGCTGAAACGTGGTGGTTGTTGGACTAGCGCTAGATAGTAGTAAAACAAAACCACTGTACCTAGTGGGAGGCACGGTACCCAAGCGGCGCATTTGATTGAGTCGTTCCGGGCCTCGGAAAAGGTATGGGCCCTTGGGCTCGGTACCGGTGTTCTACAGAAGACCCTGGACCGATGACGGCTTGCCGGCGTCGCTCCAGTTACACCGTCGCCCGTAAGTAGCGCTTCAGCGCTAAGGCGCGGACGATCGGAGGTAGACGCAAGCACCAAAACCAGGAGACTCGTGCACACTCGTCAGGTGGTCGTACGCGATATTGCAATAAATGCACACACGGAAAAAGATATCAACGCAGCGCATGCCGCTCTACACTAGCTTTAATTTGTAAACTCCGCCGTTTCTCTATTTTTTTTTTTTTTTTTT
>JACXSJ010003483.1:0-17236 GCA_014851325.1 Pentalonia nigronervosa | reverse complement strand
ATAGATGAAATAACACCTCGTCCCTGGGATGAATGGATGATATGATTTTCTACCAATTATTACATAGAAGTCGAGGTATATAAAGACATAATTAACTACACACAGATTCAATACAACATTTTCTGCAGACTGAAATACCATATTATAGCAACCAGTATAATATACCTACAACGTGTTCAATAGTACAATAATTATTTTGTTCGGTATACTTACTATACTATATCGCCATATCATGCAGTATTTTAAGGTAAGTTGCACCTATGACATACATAATACAAGATATTATAGATACAGGATGATTCACCAAGCATGCTCAACCCCTTTTTATCTTCAATAATACATTTATTCAAAATCCGTATTTTTGCATTTTTAAATAAATTTTAAGACCATATTTTCAAATTCTTGAAATTTTTATACTTTAAGGAGTGCTCTGAAAAGATATAAGCATATGTTTTTCAAATGAGAACCCACATTTTCTACAGTAAATTATTTATAGCAGATAAATTTTCTGAAATTTTGACAAAATTAAATTTCGAACAAGTAGTTTTTGAATCATTAAACTTTGTGTACCAGATAAGGATAAATTATAATAGGTCCATGATGGGTTTAAAATATATGGGGACCTAAGTGTTTTCAAAATTTTAGAGATTTATATTAATTTATAAAAATTTATGATTTGTAAAAATAGTCCAAGTATAATAAATATTACATCCATTTTATGTTTTTACAAAACCATTTTTATACATGACAATTATCCTTAATATAAACATTAAAATAACTAAGAAACTACTTGTTTAAATTTTGAATTAGATAAATTAAAATGTCTAAAAAAATTATCCACTAAATAATTTACAGTTAAAAAAGTAATGATTTTCATTTAAAAAACAGAAGTTTATATCGCCACAAGACACTTACGTAGTACACAAAATCTCAAGAATTTTAAAATATCATCTTTAAGTATATTTAAATCTACTAAAATCAGAATTTTAATAAATTTGTTATTACCTAGTTGAAAAAATAAAGTTGAGCATGTTTGGTGAATCATCCTGCAGTATTTCTGTATATTGTATATATAATATATATTATACATACTTATAGGCTATTAACAATAAATAGTAATGCACACTGTAAGTTAACAAAATAGGACATTATTTTAGGATTAAAATTTAAAAATGTATAGTTACTAAACAGTAAAGACTATAGTTAGGTTCACTGCAAACCATAGTTAAAGTTTTATAATTCATATTATGTATTTCTACACCTACAATTAAATATATATCCATGCAACCAGCATAACATATTTATTTATTTATTTATTTAAACGGGCAATAATTGCCCAATTACAATATAATTTTTTTTTTTAATAGTATACAATTTACAAAAGAACAATGAATTTACAGTTAGGAAGAAATGAAAATGGTTTATACATCAATATTTAACTATACAACAAAATACTTATTTACTATACTATATTATACATATGTTACACAAGAGTTAGTTTTTTTGTTTATGAAAGTAGATGATTTAAATATATTACAAAATTATTAATGTTTGCACATAAAAAAAGATTAACATTATATTTATTTACTAATATCATACATCTATTTATAGAATCATGTATTCTGTAGTTTATAGACTGAAATGGCACATAAAAAGTATTTGATTGTCTAGTGTTACGACTAGAAATATTGAAATTTAATTTGATTAGTAGATTAGGACAATGAAATATTCCATTGAATAATTTATAAATAAAGCAGATATCTGACCTTATTCGTCTCGTTTCTAATAATTCGAGGTTTAAAAACATCAATGGCTAGTAAGAAGAGTGAGGTTATCGTATGACATTACATCTAAATGATATTGATATGTACTTGATATGTTTGAAGATCTATCAATAAAATAAAATATTATAATATTATATTTATATTATTAATTAATAATTACCTATTGCAAAAATGTAAATACACAAAGTATAAAAAATACCTAACTTAAAAAAATAATAATAATTCATTTCAATTTTACATTTAGTTTTTCTCGCAAAATATTCGAAAAACATGTATATTGTCATATCTTATTATCGACATAAAATTATTTTATTTTGTCCTAAGACCTTAAGTAAATAGCATAAAACTAATAACTCTCAAAGTGCTGTTTGAAAAATAATTTATTATAGTGTAATGTTTTAAGTTTCTACGATTATTTTTTGAATAACAGCCAGGCCCGGATAGGCCAGTCGAGCATTCCAGATAATCTCGAAGAGCTGCTAAAATGTTGTCCAGGTAGGACTCGAATACTTTATTGTCAATATAACATTAAACAAAGTAATGCCTTCTTTTCTGTTTTATTAACAAATGTGATAAGGTCATTATTAATTATTAATTGTAATGACATAAAAATAATAAGGTAGATCAGACTAAGATTGACGTTAGATATTATCTTCTACACTTATAAGTGCTGGAGAATAATATCAGTAAAATAGTAAAAATACGCTATTACCTTCCCCCAAATGTTTGGAGGGCTCTCGAGGTCGCATATTCGAGAATTCGATCAAATACACTGTACAATATAATTTTATGTGACGAATATCCAAATCTGATATACGTAGTATATTATAATATTTTAATGTGTCTTACACTCTTACCTGTTCCGCAGTTGTCTATGGACTATATTGTAACAAGATAAGGTAACACGAATTAATTACTCAAAATACTTGAATCGAAGTAATAAGAAAAAGAAACACACTGATTACTGTTGATAAAAAAAGTGGTCCAGTTGTCGCTCGTGGATTCAGTATTGAGAGGTTGTTGCTTGGATGGTTAGTGCTCATGCACTGACTTAGGGGTGATACGGATGAGCTGCCCAGAAAGAGTCAGGCGGCTTTATCAAAGGCTCTCGTGCCTCAAAGAGATAGATTTCTCCTCGGCGGCACAGACTTTTTATGACCGTTTTTTTTCTGGCGGCCTATAAGACCACACGTGCAACATTTTAACATTACAAATACGTGTTTATTTCTTAATCCGTGATCGAATAATACGGATCGTCTTTATTGTCCATGATGAAAATTTTATTGGGGGTGTCTGATTTCTACGCGCGACAGTCTGGCCGTTATTTATTTATCTGACATAATTTATTAATTTGTTATAATGATGTGTGAGCATATCATTACATAATATTAAAATTTGGTCAATGTGGGCCACTATAGCAAATTATGGGCCGGTAGAAAAATATTTTTCGAAGGGCCAAGACTACCTAATCCGGCCTTGATAACAACAAAATAGTTAACTAAAATCGTTATTTTACGTTTTAATGCCTGCCTATAACTACTTTCGTTAAAATTTGAACTTAAAACATCAAAATGTCATGCCTAATAAGATAATATATAAGTTATCTGAACATTTGTAACGACATATAGCCATTAGATTTCCTCTCAAAAAAAAAAAAGTCGAACACTGATAAGCATTACACTTACTGAGTAGGTAAGTTTAAATAAGTTAAAAATTAAAAACATGAATTCGTTTTTGTGTCTTTGATAGATGTTGAGATTGCAGTGCTTCGGCATCATAGCGGCATTAGTAACATTGTTATCAGCGGCGTCGGACGTGCCGTCACTTTACTCGGCGGCGTACTTACCACCAAAACCAGTGGTCGTGGTCGGCGGCCCGCTGCACTACAACAGCCTGTATGATGGCGCTGTTGCCAGCACGTCGACAAGCATATTCCGGCCACCCGGCCACCCGGGACAGGTGTCCACGGTCCACAAAACCATCGAGACTCCGTACTCGTCCGCGCACAAGGCGGACGTGCGATACACCAACGACGTGCAACTGCCGCATCATTACCACCCAGTCGCAGTACCGTACGGCTATGGACCGGCCGCCGTCTCGTACGGCCATGGGCATGCCGCAGCTGTCCCGTATGGTTATGGACCGGTCGTTGCCCCGTACGATCACAGTGCCGTCGTAACTCCATATTCAGTCTCGCACGCCAGTTTCTCTGGACCGCATGGAACCCACTACTCGTACAGACGGTGATTTGGGCGATTCATAATTAGTAAATCGCACGTGCGATTTAATGTACCTATAAACATAGTATGACAATAATTGTACCGATTCTGTTTATACTTTAAGAAAATTATTAATGGTATTGGTATGTGATAAAAAATTATATATTATAAGTTTAAAAACAAACGTCAAGCGATTAGACGATATACTGTACTACGACACACGACTATATGGATAATATACTGGAAGTTTAAAAATAAACAGAGTTACCTATATACACCTACCTATTTATTATTTTTATATTTGATTGCATACATTAATACCTATTTTCTACCAGCAAACACCCTCAAAGCAGATTATTGAAGCTAATTTTCTGCTCAGAAACGTGATGACTAAAGTCACAAAAAAAAATTATATAAAAAGCCACACACACAAATCATTAATCATTGTAAAACCAATAGATATTATACATTTCTAGCTCCGCTCAGCACCTAAAACAGGTAGGTAGTTGTCTTAGACAATAATATTTGGTTGTTGATAAAATTATTAAAGATAAAATTGATCTTGATTATTTGATTCACCGAATGGACTCATTAATTGGTTGACAGGAAATATTATGAACACACCATTGTAAGTCACAACTTTAGCTTATTATAAGTTGTATAGGTAGGTATAGCCGTAGATGCCTGTTAATATTTTATAGTAATCGGTATCCTGTTTACTGCTACCTATCACCTATATGTGTTAATTAAATTATCCAAAGTCCTACATAGAAAGTGCTTGAATTGGAAAAAAATTAGAAGGTTAAACATATAAAAATAAAAAAATATGCGTCCCTGAAGACTTAAATGTCTTATTGATTTGGATATCGGGTATGATAATAATTAGAATAGGCCAGTATAAGTACATTTAACTATTTTTTCGTTGAATCATTGTTAGGTGCCTAATATTAATTATCGAATAATATATATATTATTATCTAAAGGTGATTTAACACGAATAAAATTGATGTTATTTATTATTAAATTATAGTAATTTTAATTATTTTATTTTATTAATTATATAATAAAATGTTATATTATATAATGATATAAATGTAAATATAGTTGTTTCTAAATTAAATAGGTATCTCGTATATTGTGGTATTAAACGAATACAATATATTATAGGTGTTGGTACTTGTTACGTATGCATGCAATTCGATATAAGTGTGAGCTTTGCGCTGTATTTAATTAACTTTGCTCACATGAATCCCCGGGCAGGATATACTTTGTTCAATCAATGTATGAAAAATGGAATATTAAAATTATGATTCATACATTGCCCAAGATATTGGGGCATTGTAATTTGTAATTACCGGATCTCCTGCTTTGCCCGTAACATATATACCTATACCAATTGCATAACAATGTACGTAATACAGGAAAACAGATGATTGAACACTCACACAATGTTATCAGCATTAGTTGGATACCCTAATTTATAATACATACGTTATAATATCGGTATGTGCACATAATATAAGAAAGAATGTTGATTCAAGATTAAGACAATATCATAATTTATAACTTGGTATTGAAACAGTCAAATACTCAAATGACTAGTAATTTTAATACGTTTACAAAACACACATAATATACATAATTAAAAGTACTCATAAAATGTAAGTGCGTCTTGCGTATAAGTGTGTAGCTACATAAAGAATTATCTTTCGAAATTAAGATAGGTAAACAATTACCTATAAAAATAATTCGAGTCAATCGAATAATACCTAACATATTATTGGTTCACATTTATGATATAAGTCTTATGAATAATATTGTGTAGCTTACATAACAATACCTGTACGTTACACTTACCATGCAGTTATGTACCGGTTACAATACCATTAGGCCAGTTATAATAACAATAGGCTAGTGTGACCATATACATAACAAATTATCAACAATCCAATATTTCCTGCATAATTATTATTATACTTAGTAATTTCTTTAATAAATACAATGCGGTTTATAAAAATAAAATATTGTTTTGTGTATATTGTAATTTTACTGACGCTAATAACATTTTTAATAAGTTTTAATTTTATTCCGACTGGATTTGAACATAGGTATGTATACAAATTATATAAACTATATAAATACTTAATTCCTAGTCGAAATCGTGATAGCATATTATAGGTATATTGTCTATTATATTATTAGCTCATATAATTAAACAATAACACACGAGTATTATCATTGATTAAATATTAATCAATGACATTATTATACTTGGGCTTAAAATTTAAATTATGTAATATACATTATATAGGTACATCATAATATTATTTTAGTGATAAATAGATAATTAAAACTGTAGAGTGTAAAATGAGCAATCAACGATTGAATATTTGAATTAATATTTTGGTGTCAAGGTAGTAACTAATAAAAGATTCTTTAAAAATAATAGGCATTATACAGTCAACATAAATTCTACGTTAGCATTAACACGCTATACCATAATATACCAAATAATTGAAAATATTAAACAACTTTACCGTGTGACTTGGTTGTAGTGCCGTGCTAATATGCTACCATTGGCATGCTGGGGCAATCATATTATCATACTGATATTGGTGTCGCTTCAAGATGACATTAGAATATTTGTAGATTTCTAAAGAAGCTAAAATATTACCAATACTTCCAAAATCGTCCACCCTACAATAAATATTATTCAAAATTAATAAGACATCACGTTTCAACATTTGTATACATTTTTTGACCACCTTCATATTTTTAGTAAAATCATTTCAAAATAAAAATTAAAAAATAAACAAAATGGGTAAATAAGTTATGTAAATACTAGACTTTTTCAATTTATAATCCTGGCAATTTCATAATCTTCGATATATAATTTTGATCGAGTTGATATTTTTTTTTTTTGGCTTATGTTATTACTGTAAACAATTGCTTACCTACTCTTTTTTAAACAGAAAAGACTTATTCCCACTTCTTACATTAGAATATGACGTACAAATAAATATTTGCAAGGCAATTTAAATTTTCATAACTTTTTTTTACATTATTTGATATTATTTCAAAACAACATTTCTGAATTAAATTGTACTTTTTTATCGTTATAATATTTCAAATTTTTACTTTTTTAAATGTCCCCATACATTTTTAATTTCATATTCTAAAGCAGAATATTTCAATCTATAAAGATCAAATTTCAGATAAGTAGTTCATTAGTTATAAGTTTATAACTCATAAGCATTTAAAGTTTAGATGAGCAGATAGTGGTGTACACATATGTACCCCACAAAATGTTCGTAGTACTCCGCTGGTCTAAACTTTAAATGTTTATAACTATATAAAAAACTACTTCGAAATATAAAATAAAAAATGTATCGGGGCGTTCAAAAAAGTAAAAACTTAAAAAATTATAACGATACAAAATAGTAAAAATACAATTTTTTTCAGAAATGTTGTTCTAAAATAATATCAAATTATATAAGTAGAATATTTTCAAAAAAGTTACAACTTTTCGAAAGAATGAGTTAATATTTTGTCCTTGTTTTGATTGTCGAATAGGTTGTAGGTATTTCTAATGTGTGTGGCCTGTGCCCTAATAGTTAAAATAATAACAAATTCAAATGATTTTATTTTATTGCTTCGTGTAACAGCATTCATTTAATTATAATCAACTGTAGCCTATAGATAAAAACTTTAAAACAGCAATAACTCCAACATGGCAATATACTACCTATCGTAATTGATTTGCATATTGCATACTGGGTAGGTATCAATAATAATATATAATATACTTATACACCAAAACGAGCTGAACATACTCAATTTGTTCTGAAATATAATGTATAACAATGAACTATACATCCAACCTTTTTATAATGAAATATTTAAGATATAATATTGATAACAAAAATTATAACTATCTTTCCTAAATGATTTGAATACTTGATAAAAATCGGTAGGTAGTTATTGATTATAGAATAGACAGATAGCCCATGGCATAGTATTCGGCGACTAAAATTATATTTTAACGGGTTGCCTATAGATGGCGTTGTATCAATCAACCGCTTTTAATTATAGCAACCACAATAAATTGTTTATCGCGTTTGTAATCAATTATTATCAAAATATTATCAACTAATCACGGTGGTATTATTTTCGATTTTCTACTTTCTTGTTTTTACAGACTGTTAAGTCTTAAGGTTTTTTTCAGTTTACAAACCAATTTACCACGATTTAAACACGACTTATGTTAATCCAGCAATACAACTCTTAGTTCTTACAAGTTGAAAAATATTAAAAATACATGGTCACAAATTTATTTATAAGCATTTAAAGTTTGAATTTAAACAAAATTTATCAAATTTATAGTTTAAAACTATTTTGTAATTCAAAATTTATAAAATTGATTTCAACAATGAAATATTGTACACTTTTAAAAGTACTAAATTAATCTTTACTACTGGGCCTAAAAATTAAAATACATCATATTTCAAGGTACACTTACACCAGCTAAATAATATTGTTATTTTTGACAAGGTATGGTAATGGAATAAAAAAAAACATCTTGGTTGTTTATATAATAATATTATATTATAAACTACATTATCCAACAGTTACAATAAGGGTTACAATATGTTATATATCTTGAGTCTATTAGTGACAATATGGATCCTGTAGCATGTAGATACTGGCAGAAATTTTCACAGGTACATTGTCAGAACCAAAAATAATGAATGAAAATATTATTATTACTTAGATGTGGTTTAATATTTTTAATTTTGAAAGTTTAGCTAATTTTGATGTGGTTAAAAACATTTTTGTTTTATTAAATATTTTACAAATTAAAAGTTGTTCAATTATATACATTTTATGCTCTATACAGATTTTCATTGATTCATCTAATTTTCTTTTTATTTAAATAATTTTCATAGTTGTTTTCAAAAATATTTAAAATTTTATTTATTACATTATTGAAATTATTTGATGGTGCTTTAAGTCCACATTCATTATTTATAGAAATATAATTTTTATTAAGTAAAAATAATTGCTTTTTATCGTTTAAGTTTTTATTCGTGAATAATTCAAGTTGACAGTGGTTACAATTAAATTTTTTCATACATTTATAACCCAAATATCCTGCAAAATATGTAACAGAACAGTCTTCTAAAGTAACATCAGTATAATTATCAGTATTAACTGAGTCCTCATCAGATGACAAAAAACAGAGAGATAAATTAGAATTACATTCTGTATCCGAATCTGAAGATAATTTTGAACTATTAAAATTTATTTTATTTAGTGGTCTAACTGGATCAATTATAACTGGATTAACATCTTGGGTTGTCTCACAATTTGTTCCTTTAGATGTACATAAAGAAAAAATATAATTACTTCTAATCGAAGTTCTGATTGTTCTGGCTGTTGGATTTTTATTATAACCATACTTTTGTCGAAAAATACTAAAAAGATTTTCTAACCTATCCTGATTTAAACGATTAGTATCATTAGATTTCTCTGCTTCAAAAAACTGCAATACACCATTAATGGTCTGTATAAAACCTTTAAAACAGGGTGGTTGTGTTAATTTTAATTTTTGCAAATTTTTGCAAATTTGTGAAGTATTGTGAAGCTCCTATTAAAAAAATTTTTACAGTACCTACATCAGTTAATGCACAGAGATATGGATTATGGCTATATAAAGACCTGCTATTAAGACAATTGAATAAATGATTGATAAACTCAATAAAATCAGCAGTATTTGATGAAGTGTTACTTTGAAGTTGTCCTGTTTGTATACAAGTTCGAATTGCTGCAGACATGGAATTGCTTAATAATTGTACTGCAAATTTAACACGCATTTTTTGAAAAGAATTTGGGTAAATGTGTGCATCTGTTATTTTGACAAGAGACCTACTTTTATGATTTTGTTTATCCAATTCATACGTTTTTTTTATATCATCAAATGAGATTATTTTATTATCTTTTATATAACATGCATTAATTAAATTATTTCTAACACTTTTAAGTAAATGTGGAACATCAAACAAAGAAAATATTTTATTGTTGTTGATAAAAAAAAATGGACTATCTTTTGAAATATTTAATGATTTTAAAGTGCTTTGGTTGTTTGTGCCTTGATCGCAAACTATAATTTTTGGACACAATCCGACCTCAAATAACTTTTGTAAAACATCAATTATTAAATTATTTAAAATGGTTTTATTAACTCCAGAATGAGCAAGAAAATATGCAATTGGAAATTTCCATTGTGAATAAATACCTTGAGCCATAAATACTAAAACACAGTTGGCACTTTTATTGGTTCTCCCATAATGACCTAAGTCTTCAAAACCTTCAATAAAATCAAATTCTTTAGAATATTCTATAAATTCTTTTATATACATTTCACCAAAACAAACAGTGCACGCTTTTTCTTTATAATCAGATGACTCAAATTTTTTTTGTATATGGCTGAAAAATAATTTACTAAAATCTGGTAAGAATTTTGATTGACCGATCCAACGACGAATAGTCGATGGTCCAGGTAAGATAGCATTTTGTGAACGTAAAAATTTATATGCTGTTGGTGATTTATAATATAAATTTAAAGCTAAATTTTTTTCATTTAATGTCCATGGACGACGCCTATCTTTTAATTGCATTGTTACGATAGCCTTGGAATTAATTGATGGAAAGTTATGCAATATTTATTGAGTTCTTAACATTATTATGGGTGTTAAAATTATTAACTCTTTTTTTTAATTTTGAAATGTGACTTATTTTACTATGAATTGATTTGTTTTTTTGTTTTAATTTTTGTTTTAAGTTAATTTTTCTAGGTGTATCTATTTCAATCAAATCAGATTTCCTTTTTAAATTTGGGCTAGGCATGTCTATTATATTTGTTATTTTAATTTTTTGAGGAGTAGAAAACATTGAAGGGGAACTGGGAAAAACTAACTCTACCATGTCTGATTTTGAGCGTGTATATGTTTTAATTGGTGCTGACATTAAAATATTATACTCCTTTTCAGATTTATCATTTTGGTTAATGACTGATGATGTAGATGGTTGAGCCTCAGATTTATAGTTATAGGGAATAGCAGTGTCTAACAAACGATTTTGAGTAAAATTTTGTAAAAAGCTCTCGGATGGAAAATATTCTTGACAAATGTACCTATTGTGAAGTTTATCTGGTTCGACAGAAAATAAACTTGTGTTTCCTGTGTAAATTTATAAAAATAAGTTAATAAAATAATAAATCATATTTGTAGGTAGATAAATCATATATTTTAACATTCATAAATGAATTATCATATTCTATATATATATTATAATTAATAGATATTTTCTTTTTAATAATTATTAATTAGGTAATGACAAAATAATATTCGCAATGCCTTATGAAAATTTAAAACAATTTCCTTACCTGAATTTATTATCCATATTTCTTTTCTTTCGTCCTTTGAAAAACAAAACATTTTTAAATTTGGAAACATTTTCCTTGATTTGCCACAATTTAAATATTGGTACTTGTTTCCAAATATTTTGATTAATTAAAAATAATTACGCAAGCTACACACTACAGAAGACAGCCGAAAATACGAGTTGCGGGACAGTATACAACGAACGATTAACAAGGTAGTAATGATAATAAAATAATTATTATTTCCAATAATTCTGGCATTTCAGTTTCTTATTTTTATTCTATTTTTAGATGGGCACCGCGCGATAAGCTCCCTCCTTCCCCCCACCGACAATGAAAAAATCTATGATGGGGGTACCACCACCTTGGATCCCGACTACACTAGCGCTTCATAGTGGCTGCATCCTACGTGTGGTCATCAAATATTAACATTGTATGTTCTATCTGTCTATTCTATAATCAATGGTGTAGTATTTATTATAGTAGTCAACTCTTAAAATATTTATGATATAGTTAATTATATGAATATTGTCGTCTGTCAATATGGATAAATAAGACATTTTTTAAAACAAAATAATTATTTTTTTTTCTTTTGCAGTTAGATAAATAAAAAAATAATAAGAAATAAAAATAGTTACCTACCTACCTATTAAGGATTTTTTTTTGTCTAATAATATGCAATAATCATTTTCCGAAATAATAGGTAAATAATAATAAGTAAAATATACTGTAAACTAGATAATTAAAATGTTTTTCTTTTAGATTTTATTAAAAATTATTTAAAAACTGTTATAAGTTTTTTCAGGACAATCACTGAATCGAAGTCACTGCAACCTGTAACAATAACGGAGAAGAAACGTATATTTTTTATGAAAACACATAAATGTGCTAGTTCTACTGTTCAAAATATACTGATGCGTTTTGGTCACACGGAAAACCTTGATTTTTTATTACCACATGTGAATAATTACATAGGAAATCCTATACATTTTAACACCACTATGATAAATGATAAATATTCCACTTCGGATGGCAAATTTGACATGTTCGTACATCACACTAGATATTCCCAAGATGTAAAATCTGTGATGAGATCCGGTACAATTTATGTCACTATTCTTCGGGAACCCACAGCATTGTTTCAATCATTGTACTCGTTTTACCATTTTGATAAAAAATATAAATGTAATTTAACTCAGTTTATCACCAATATGTTTTTGAACAAATCATCTGCAAACCAAATAAATCGTTACAGTAACAAATTAGGAATAAATCAAATGAATTGGGACTTGGGAATGGATGCAAATGATTTTGAAAACACCGATATAATAAATAAACATATAAACATGATAGAAAGAGATTTTGATTTTGTAATGATATTTGAATATTTAGATGCATCTCTTGTATTATTTGCACATTTCATGCAATGGCCATTAGAGAAAATGGCTTATTTACCACTCAACACTAGAAAAAATACATATAAACAAATATTATCAAATGATGATATTGATCGGATAAAACAAGTCAATATGGCAGATAATATGTTATACATACGGTTTGTACAAAAATTTAAAGAAATGATAAACGAATATGGATTAGAAAAGTTAAAAAATGAAATTAAACGTTTGATAGCCATAAATCAAGAAATCTTAGAAATTTGTGTACAATCAGTGGCAAATAATGGTTATGCTAGAACAATATCATACAAATTAAAAGCAAATACAAATACAATGTGCAAGTATATTGCAATGAATGAATTGAAATATACATCATATCTAAAGGAAATACAATATGAGAGACAAAATAAATATAATGCACTGGATAAATTAATGAATAATTAAATGTTATAAAATATATTACCATATAAATTAAAAAACATTGATGAATTACAAATATATCTTTTTTTATAAATGAGATAAATACATATATTAAACGAGTGTAAAAACTCATAAATTATTGAATGCATTTATTCTTACACTAATCTTAATCCATTATCAAATCACTATAAGCTAGATCCCAGTAATGTTCTACTCCATGTTTTTTCAATTGTTCACGGGCCAACTTTTCAGAAGCACATACTTTAAACTTTATTTCTCCAAAATTACGTTGCTTTGACATACCCTGAAATTAGATCACAAAACACAAAAGTTATTAGAGATTATGTAATACTTGTTTTGAAAGGACATAAATTTAAATTACAATACAAAATGTGAATAAATTAATATGGTTTCATCAAAAAGAATATTATTTATTTACTTTCACCATAGAATTTAATCTTGCCTAATGAAGATAAATTTAAAAAAAGAAAAGTTTTCATAACAATATCTTACCACCTAATAAATAATTCAATGAAAAAATAGATAACATTTAATTTTGTTAATCTTAATAATTGTTGAATTGTAAAAATTCAGTTTTAAATAGTTATGTAATTATATTAGTTATTACATTTCTAATAAATAAATAACTTAATTTTGTATTTACTATTTTAAAAATAATTAAAAGTGATTAAATAATAACTAAAATCTAAGAACATATAGATCTATTTGTCCTGCAATATATTTTAGTAACTTTTTATAATTTTTTTATTACCTCCCATACTAAAGAACATTTATTATTTGATTTTGGTTCTGATTCATCTTTAGTTTTAATAACATCATCTTCCCACTTCATTCTATGTAACATCAATCTAAACGTATACATAAATATTGTTTGTTAATTTGTTTAAAATCTATTAATGATATAATTTAACATTTAAATAAACATGATTTAGATACCTTTTATACTTTTTTTGTTGTTTTGGACCACCTTCGACAATAACTACATTACAGTCCTTACACAAAATCACACAACCAGTCATAAATAGCTGTTTACTATTGGTTTCTATTTTATATTTCTTTGATGGATTACTTAAGTCTTTTATTCTAAAATACATAATATAAAATTTATTACATTAAATTAATTATAATAACCAATAACATAGTACATGCCAAAAAATTGATTTTGAGTTATTCACTATTTTTAAAATTCAAAGTAATTATATCAGTACATATCAGTCATTAATCTAAGCAATAGCATGTTTTACATGTGCTTAGCACTTAAAAATATTTTTCTGGAATTAACTCAGTTTTTTATTTGTTGATACATACCAGATTATTGATTTAAGTTCTTAATTATTCCAATACCTCTAATACTAAAATTAAGTTTACCTATATATAGCAATATTAACACCTAATGTAGTATCTTCCTGCAACTTTCTTATTTTTTTATCACGTCTTTGTTCTGGATTTAACCGACGTGATGCATTAGCTTCTTCATGAGCTTTTTGACGTTTTGCCATTTGTGCTCTTACATGAGATTCCATTTTAGTGGGATCTTGAACTGCTTCAGTCCCCAATACTCTCATCAAGTTTGAAATACGAAGCTAATAAACATAAATTATAAAATAAATTGAACGTCTTAACACAAAAATAATAAAGGAAATAAAGTATTTGATTTAAATACCTTAGGTTCAGCTGGAGGTTCTAAACCAAGTCTAATCTTTTCTTGTTCTTCTTTCCATGTTTCACGACGGTTTTGACGACGTAGCTTCTTTCTTTCTTTTTTTGTTAAAAACACTGGCATAAAAACTGGTTTTAGTGGATCAGCTGAAAATTATTTATTGTTTATTAATTAATGTTGTAATTACAGTTATATAAGTAAGAAACCATTAAAAATGTAAACTTTTTTTAATATTTTATTAGTTATAAGCATTGTTATAAATATTTTAAAACTTAAATATATTTTGAATTGAATTTATGCAATTTAAGAAGAATAGTTTTTTATCAACTAAGTACAAAAATATATTTATATATTTTAATCATAATAAAAAAAAATGTAATATTTATAAATAGGATTTAGATTTGAAGGAAGTATAAATCATAAAAAAAAGTACTTAAAATGTAAAAAATTAATTTTATATATATTAAAAAGTAATTATCTTTAGTATGTGGTAGACAGTTTGTACTTAAAATATTTTGATTCATAGGAAATGACATACTCTTGTGTGTATTTTCTGTTTATTTTGTCATTACAATTATTTTAAAACACAATATCGATAATGCTTTGTTGCTTTGTACTATAAATACAAATAAAATTGTTGTGATCAATAGATAATTTAATACGCAGCTAATGGCCATAGTTGTCGGGCTTTAAGATCAATAAAAAAAATTTAATACAAAATATAAAAAGGAGGAAAAACAAAAAAAGCAAAATTAATATTATCCCATTTCCAGAAAATAAATAAAACAAATTTTTATGTAAGAATTATGTTTTCAAAAAGCTATTTGTCTTCAAATCCAAATCCTATTTATAAATATTAAAACAAATTGAGTTTTAAACTTAAATTAAATTTTTAGTGACATATTCAATTATTGTCTTACTTGGAGGTCTCATTTGCAGTGGATGTTCAACTAAGTGTGATATATTACTTCTTTTAAACTGAACTTCGCCAGCTTCATTTAAATAACTACAATTTAAAACATTTATATTTATAGTTAAACAGTTAAGTACCAATATATTTACCATGGCTAAATATTTTTAGCCACGATATTTACATTTAAAAACTTACGATGCTCCGTCCAAAATAACACTATCCCACCATTCAAAATCAGGACAATGTTCAGTTAATTGTTCTTCTTTGGGTACTAACAATGCCATTTTTGTTACAGATGAAATGCCAGTTTTACGAGCAATTTGTGAAATTTCATTTTGCAATTTTTCTAATTGAGCCTACATTAAAAAAATATTATTGAATGCATATACTAAGTATTAGCATAAAACATAATTAATACAAACAAAAAGATTATATATGTAAAAATCAATATAAATATTTTAAAATACCTTCATTCGTAGACGATCAGCAATTTGTTGAAATTTGCCAGGTTCATGGAATTTTAATGATCGTTTTGTACGGATATTTGTTTTTAAGGTCAATCGTGGATCAAAAAATTTTAATTCAGAAGAATCATCATTAGATTTTTCACTGAACGTTTGTTTAAATTCTTCTCGTTTTTTTGCTCTGATATTGGCTTTTAATGTTGGTATAACTTGTGTTAACTGAACTTCTTTACCAGTAATATCAATTGTACGTCCTTCACTATCAAGAATTAGAGGAGTTGGTTTTTCTGTGGATGAACTCAAAGTCTTAGGAACACTTGGAACTGTTTTTATAATACCAGTAGCTAACTTTTTTTGTATTTGAGCCTAAATATCCCAAAAATGTAATATTAATATATATTATAAACAATATTATAATCCAAACAGAATATTTTATTAACAAACTATAACCTGCAATTGAGCAATCTTTGCTTGTTTCTCAAAATCGGTTGTTACTTGTGGTTTTTTATCTTTGCCATTAGTATTTTTTTGAACACCAGATGACGGTATAGACAGTGCTTTTTTTCGTTCTTCAATCATTTTTTGAGCATTTAACATCATGTCTTTAATCTATTGAAAACAAAAAAATTATTGAACGACTATTTTTTTTTATAAACACAATCTGAATAAAAATAAAGTTACCTGTCCCATGGAAAGTGCCTCTTCTTTGACAATGGATGTATCATCTTCTTTTTTACGTTTAATATTATTTTCATCATATTCAGTTTTAATACTACGCTTTGTAGTTGCAAATACATTATTGACCTTCATAGTCATTCCTTTAGCCAAGTCAAATGCTTTATCAGTTAAAGACAACGCTTTACCTGGATCCAGCAGTGAAGATCGAAGTTTGTCTAACGTAAGGTAAGACAAAATTA
>JACXSJ010003482.1:0-23256 GCA_014851325.1 Pentalonia nigronervosa | reverse complement strand
ATATGAAGTAATCGAATTTTTAACGAGTATTTTATGCGTTAATTTTATGTTAAATTTTTTTTATTAGGCTTATAAGGCTTCAACATCTTAGGTCGTAGTCTGTAATGATTACATATATGTATTAACATTAAGGGGATACATTATGTAAAACAATTGAGGGTGTAGATATTTTATATTGTTGCTTATTATTATTATTATTATTTTTTTTTTTTTTTTACAGTAATTTTGCTAAGCCTGTGTTTGCAAAAAGCTTGTATATATTTTTGGATTTTTCCACGCCAAGTGCTTGTTTTACCGTTGATGGATATCCGAAAACGTTTCTGGAGCTGTTAAACTTAGGGCATTCTAGTTTGATGTATTTGATGGTCATTTGTTCATCACAGAGTTCACAGACCTGGAAGTCTTTTTTTGTAAGTGAAGTATGTTAATTTTATATGAGCGGTAAAGCGTCATAACGATAAACAAATGGTAAAAATAATATTTTTTTTTATTATTACTTTTAATGGTTTTATTAGAACACACATTTAGTGCATTATACTAGCATGTGTAATAAGCCATTTTATGTTTTCCAATACTTAACATTTTGACATCCCAGTCATTGTAAAAATCTTATGTATATTTAAAATATTATATTGCATTAGCTAATAAAAATAACATATATTGTATGATGATATATGAGATAGATTTGAGAATTCCAGAGGAACTGTCAACAAAACTCAAAATTATCAAAAGTCAAGTCAAAATAGTTTGTTAGCATTTGATACTAAAATATAATAAATTTGAATTGAAAAAATATTTCTTCTAACGATTATAATTTATATTTTGTAATTTAAAAAGTGTTAGCAGTATTGACTTAAACTTTTCACAAAAACCTATATTATATTTGTACACAAATACATTTATTAGTATTTAGATTAAATGGTAAACTATTTAATTTTATAAATATTAAATATCTCAAATGAATTCACAGATTTGTAATTTTAAAGGTATGTTTATATATATTTAAATTCAATATGATATTGGATTATTTAAGATTAAAAAAATATTATATTTACTTTTTAATACTGTTATACTCACTATGTTTTTTACAATAATTCTCTGGTAATATTTTGTTGTCTATAATTAAATTAAAAATTAACTACTGTGTTCTGTTGTTTTGCCTTTTTTAATAGTTAAATTATTAACATATATGCACAATTATACAAACACATATATTAATTTCAATAACTGGTATAGTAGTGCTATGTACCTGGCGATACATAACTTTTATGACTATTAACAATGACCTTGAGGGTAAGGGGGAACGATGTACGTTTCAACAGAGACGACTTATAAATAAATTATTAAACCGTGGGAGCGTTGGGAAAAGGCAGAGCAGGATAGACTATAAGAAATTCCGAGAAATGATCTGTTTAAATTACATAATATAATATCATGCTGGGCATATTAGTTATAAAATTACAGTAATAAAGGAACTAACAGCAACCATGGAGTTATCGCCGCTCGACGACAAAGCGTGGGTGGTCGGCATTTCCGACATAAGATAATATAATGTCAATTCATGATATTATATTACATTACTAAAAATTCTAGGAATTCAGATAACGTGTGAACTAGCCGCATCCGTCGTTATCGCCGCTCGACGACAAAGCGTGGGCAGTCGGCATTTCCTTTATACACGACAGACCAAATGAGGTCAGCATTATCTCACGAGGGTGACGTAGGTACCGATAGGAGGAGTAGTCAATATATAAGGGAGCCCGAATCAGCATTATTTTAGACGTGATTCAGCCAGACTACACCTTCACGCCAGTCATTTTTCTAAATTATAATAAATTAATCGTCAGAATATTAAACAGTTTTTACAATTATTTCAACACCGCGACTTCAAAGCTCCTTTTCGTCCATTCACGACTCCTCGTCCTCTGTGAGGTCCATATCAGTAGGATGAAGAAGAATTATGAATATTTTATATAAATAATATTATAAAAACAATTGCATTGAAGAACATCACACTTACATAAATCACTTTCTATCTTCTTGTTGTAGTCGAAATACTCATATAAATCTGCATCTACAAAGTGTAATATTTGTTTGTTTATCGTAATGATAACATTTATAACATCCATATATATTGTATTATATATTTAAATTATGTTTTCAAAAAATAATAATAAAATTGTTATAATTTTTACAATAAATTTTACTCTAATTACGATTCATATTATTTTAAAACCTATTAATAATTATTAAAATAGATAGGAACTTCAGATATTGACAAACACGTAAATCGTTGGCTCAGCTATACTATTTAATTTTAGATTCTGAACGGAGAAATTTTCTACTATTGTGTGTTTTTATTTTAATTTTTTTTTTTTTTTTTTGTAATTATTAAAACAATAAGACAGTAGTCGAATTAATGGTTAAGTTTTTGTAGAATTCGGACATTTCCGTGTTGTTTGTTTTGTACTAGCCGAATGAGGAAAATATAATTTACATATTGTTTATAAAAATAGTAATGTCCAACACGAAAAACAGTCGAGAAGTAGAATAGCTTGAATAGATTTTTATCTGAGCCGTTGATCGCGATTCCAACTGATAAAACTTATATTAAGGAAACTGCAGCATGACCATTTCTAAGGAGTTGTGTATAGGCAATACTTTGTAGCCCGGGTCTATTTTTTTTTTTATAGTAGCGTGTTTTTATGTATAAAGTAAATGAATATTAGTGTGCGTGAGACATGGTATACTGGAAGCCCATAACAATGATAACGAGTAACGACACAATATTATATAAAACCGGTTATGTGTGAGGTATTACAAACTGCCACCAGCATCTGATACCGCCGCACCCTGTCTTATTTCATATAATTTAATTTCAAATATATATACTAAAATTATTTCACATAGTTTTCATCTATATTAATGATTATTTAATTGTCATTCGCCACATGTGCGGTTTTTTTCTTCTTAGATCAATAGTTCATTTTATCGTCGTCCCAGAGAGATTAAAACTATAATATAATATATTTTTTTATACATATACTGGGTTATGGCATAATTGAAGTATTGAGAACTGCAATGGACATTTTATTTAGACAAATATTTTTATGTCATTGAATTGTTCACATTACAATAGTAGGTAGGATATCATAATATATTATCAAGATAGTTACGCAATATAATGCGATTAATAACCAAAAGCGTTACACACAATGATTGCATATCCAACATAAAATTTAAAGATGTATTATTATAATTGTTTTTATACAATCTTGAATTTAACATAATAATATCATGTTGTCGTTGGGAGTCGCAGAGAAACTCTCACGCTACACACATGTTGGACCATATTGTAAGATTCATAATAACTATTATTATAATTTTAAAACTCACTTGCAGCAAGAAAATATTTAACATATTGCATCTGGTGTCCTTTAAATTCTTCCACATCCTCTGGGATTGTTAATTTTTCATGACGATCATCAACGCACACAAGTCAATTATCGCAAAATACATAAAATAAAAATGGGTTGTGTATTATACTTTTGTCAGTTGTAAACATATTATTGTAACTCAGTAGCAACCATCAAGTTACTCCTGCTACACGCTCTGATATTTTATACATTTTAATAATATAACATGAATGTAATATGAATGTATCGAGGCGTGTCTAGCGGACGAAATCGTTAGGCCCATGCCTACACTGATTGATTCTGTACCCTTAAATAGACCTAAAATATATTTGTATATCGTACGACTTATTTTTTTAATCAGACCTTTCCTAAATTTTGATCATGGAGACGCCTCTGTGAATGTATCTATATCGATAATTGTAGTAAACTTTATATACATTTAAATACATAAAATAATTGTGATTCTGTATAATATTATGAAATATATATATATATTCCATACGAAATTTAAAAATACAATAAAAAAAACTGGAGATGATGACGTAACAGAATTTACGACATCTATAACGACAATATACAATAATAGTTTGTGGTATTTATGCATGCGAGAGTGCGTCATCCTTTGTATTAAAATTCTACGAACTGAATGTATTATATGAATTACTTAGTGCGTACATTAATTTTACTTATAATATAGATTTGGATCTATCTGGTTTTACATAAAAGTTTTTTAAGATCTCGAAGATTATTTTTTGTGTAAAATAAGAACAGAATAAGATTATTTAAATTTAAATTTAAGGAAAATAAAAACATTATTTGAAGAATCCAGTATGATCGGAATCCTTAAATGTAGGTTAAAATCAAATGTACTGGAAATGTGTTTATATGGTGATTAGATAAGATTCATACTGTGTAAAATAACAGAGTATAAAATATTTACAATGCCACTTGAAAATTATTTTTATAATATAGTAATTTTTTATACCTACATTATTATATTATATAAAATATTTTAAATGACAAATTTTCGGTTTTATTAAAAAAAAAAATTTAAATTATAATTTTCAAAATAAAAACATATAGAATATAATATTTACACATTTTAAATTAATATATTTATACTCTAAATGACTTACCAAATTGCATTATAATAGAGTAGTTGACCATTCCATAATTATCTACACAATACATAATATATAATACATTTATTGTTGCTTTCTGTTACAGGCTGATTCGTTTAGTGCCTATTTAATACTAATTGATTGATTAAATATAAAGATTATTATACAGTTTTCCAATTTTAATCATGATTCTATATAAAAAATTGATGAAATCTTGAAATAATAACATGATGTTATTATAAATATTTATAACAAAGTTATTTTTATCCTAAAAAAAAATTCAATTTTTAACATACCCGAAAATCCAAAGTTCGTCAAATTTTCTGTATGTTCAGCATAAAAAATATAAACAAAAATTATAATTTTTTGATTAAAATGATTTATGAAAATTTATTGTAGTCAAATATATATATTAATCAGAAAATAATTAAATTGTTGATTCTAACTGTTGTAAAGCTAATTACATACTAACAAATGTGGGTTTTTAGAAAAAAAAAAGCAGGCAATTAGGTAACCACTAATCACTATGTTGAACAGCAGGTTAATGAAATAAGAATTTTTATTTTCTTGATCCATGTTTTCGGGTATATCTAGAGAATTTGTTGAAATATTTGTTATTAATAAACATTTCAAATGTGGTGTAATCTTGTTGTGTTTGTCACAATCAGGTTAGTGTTGTGTTCTACAGCGTTCAAACAACTTTTATGATGGATAGGATACATGGATATTCAAAATAAATTGTAAACTGGTTGTAAATATATCCCTTATATAGGTCCTATTATATTTCTCTTTATTATTATTGTTTGATTATAGTTTATTGAAATAGACATTTTAATATATTTTATAAGTCTAACACTTTCAATTTTGCTATTTGATATTACTTATTATACGTTTTGATAATGTTAATATCACTTAACACTTTGTAAACACATTGAAACCAAGGTAAAAAAAACATTCCCTATTTTACATTTTAACATTATGATAGTGGGCCGAAAAATGTACACAACTCTTGCAACAGCTGGTGCGCTGACTCGCCGATGAGGGCTCATACATACTAAAGTTTGTAGGGCGCATTATATATTTTAGCATTTACTCTTATTGCATTTAGTAATTAGTAATTACAAGAGCTATGGACTTTATGATCTTATTATCAATATTTTAAATTTTAAATAGTCTAATTTAAAACTTATAATCTTTACTTATAAACTAAAATGTCCTAAGTGACTGATTTATAATTAACGTAGAGAAGAACCTATAAGGTATCGATTAAATATTTTGATGGTTGATTAAATTAAAATTTCACTATGCACCAATAAAGGATTATTCAAAATTTTGATTTCAAGTGGCGGAAATCATCAAAAAACACCATTTTACTTATAAATTGTATAGCTAATACATTGATGAGTAATCGCTTATAAGCCGTGAGCTTCTATCTATACATTATACATGTATTACATTTTATTTACAGGTTCAAAGACATTTAAGCTATAATAAATTATATTGTGTATGCCGTGTAATAATATAATATGCAATCGATGACTTATAATACATTACACAAATTTTCTAATATTTTTTATATAATCTTGCACAGATTTGCCAGATAACAATAACACACACATTTTTGTACTTAAAACCGGAAACAAAGGGTAATTCAGGATTGATATTGGTTATATATTATTATATTACTATTATTTTTTCAAAAATAATTTATAAAATAAACAAATATTTGACAAGGGAAACGTTAGGCGGGATAGCTATAGTATATGTATATGATACTTTTAATTCGTATATTTAATAGTTTGGAAATCATTTAAAATTACAAGTAGGCAGGCAGTTGTAGATAATTATATAAATTTTGATATATATATATTATTTTTTTTTTTTAATAGTGTTTTTCTTGTATGATATTTGATCATTATTACTTTTGCATATAAATATCATTCTAGTGTGAAAAATAAATTAATAATATAAGTATCTAGTTAATTCATTCTGATGTTCCAGACAGTTAACCAATTCTTAGAATGACTTCAATATATTTTTACAACAATAAACATATTATGACACAAAAAAAAAAAATACCAATACAAGAAAAGAATAAATTTATCATTACTCTCAACTAATATAATTTAATATGACAATGGTTACAATAAATTGTAATTTTTAATTATATTACAAATAGGTAAGCAGCATGTTTATATGTACATTTTACTTCACAAATCAATATTCCAAAACAAAATGTGCATAATTATCAATAATTGTATAATTGAATATAGAATTATGTTAATCAAAATCTATCTAAGATATTCATTATTTAAATGTAATTGATAATTTATATTTTTAAAGCTTTGCAAGCTGCATTGTATTTTCGTATAGGAATATGAACATTATGAGAATTTTTTGTGTAGTCAGCACTACCGGTGGCAATCACAACTGGTGTACATTATTCAATCAATTTATAATAAGAGTTATAATACCTCTATATATCGACATTATTCGAAACATTTTGGAGTCACTTGAACAACCCTGATAAATCGTTATTTTCTATCCACGTTTTTATACTTACGGTCAATAGAGACTTATCGTAAATCCGTGTGATTGAGTTAGTCGTTATCATTAAAAATTAGAAATAGGTAGCTTAAATGTAAACTAAATTATTAAAAATATCATTGCGTATACCAAAAATATACTAATACTTGTAAAAGTGTTAAATTCTGATAAATAATATTTTTGAATTATAATCAAATAATGAATAAAGATTTTATCAAAAACTAAGATTTTTTTTTCTAAATACAGTGATCGCCTCTTCTTGGACTCATTTTGGGACCTCACTATTTGAGTCCATTAACCGAATAAGTCAATGAGGCAAATGACCAAAAAAAAGTTTTAAAATGCTTAAATTTAAAAATTTATTTACTTAAAAAATATTTATTGAGATTGAAGGTATGTATAAAAATAAAAATCTAGCTATACACAATTAAAAATAAAATAATATGTAGGTATGAAAATCTAATTAATTTTTAGATAAAAATCCATCACTGAACACAACGACGTCTATTCGTACACTACATATCGTACAAATTGACATTGACGACGGCTTGGTTTATCATGAAAAATTAATTAATTTTATATTCGCAATAAAAGCAAAATACCGGTAACGACTTATATCGCATTTATAACACTTTTGTTCAATGTATGTACATATTTTCTTTATTTATCTAATTTTCAAATGATCTTATTAACCGTTGTGTGAGTCGAATAGACAAATTTTTTGCTTTGTGATAGTATATGTGCAAATTGGGACCAGCCGTTTTGAGCCTAATAGGCGAATGAGTCAATTAACCGTAAGTCCAATAAGCGGCGACCACTGTAATACCAAAAAACCCTACTTGGAATTTTTATTATGTTAGACAAAAAAAACACGTACCATTGTAAAATTAAATATTTATATATTGATCGTTTCGCTCAGAACCAGAAAATTTGTTAAAAAAAAATTGTCATATGAATTTATTAACGTTGAATTATTACATAGTAAAAAAAGGCCAAATGTTGCTAAAATAATATCATTGTTATGTGTCATAAATAAATTGTAAATTTATCGTACTCATACAAAGACCCCTTACTTGTACAAACTAGAAATAAACAAAATTAACTGAATTAAATAAATATAAAGACATTTAAATGTGACGAATGTTATTGGATGGATAATACGAACATAATTACATATATTATAAACCCATCTATATTATATGGATAAATAATACACTTTTGTGCTAAAAATATCAATAATTTTAATTATTGGATAAATTTACAAATGTACTAATCAATAATTTTACCGTACAAAGGTACCTAAGGAAGTACCTAAATACATACGTAAATACAGACAACATGATCATAATATTTGTTCAAATAATAGCGACCTACCCTTAAGTAATAAACATTGAAAAGTTCTTTACGCCAGATTTAACTGAATTTCAAGAATATATCAAATGTCTAATTAATATATATTTATTCATAAGTGACTTTTTATAAATACTGATTTTTATTTGATTAATTTAGCGAATGTTATTTAAAATCATTGTACAGACATTATCGTAGAACCGTAATGAAGTCTTAAACTATTAATAATGAATTATAATTGTATTGAAAAATTCTATGTAAATAAATTGTTCATATATATTATTTCTTCCATATAAAAACAGTTTATGTGATATTTTTATAATATTAATTAACTTAAGTGTTTATATGTTAAATTGTTTATTTTAGGTGAATAATTTCCACATTTGTAAGATGCTTGTTAACACATTAAAATCAATGTTATTTAATATAGTAGAATAAATAATCTTAATAAGCGTTTTGTTTAGTTTTCGCCAATACCCAATATGTTAAAAAATATCTGGTCGTAGGAATATTGAATGTTATATGTAGTTAGGTATCTACTCTAATTTATGCGAATAACAATTGACCTAGGACAATCAAGTCAATTATAAAGATCAGTTAAACGATACATATTATTATATCTAATATAATGATATTTTTATAGATAAAAAAATATAGTATTCAAATATTTTTTTATCTGATATCTACATTTATTTTAGAATATAGAGGTATGTACATGATTGAAAAAAGGTTATTTTGTTGTTAATCATCTACTTATATAATAAAATATTAGTAAAATGTTTCTTATGTAGGTAAATTAATATTATATTTAAAAATAATTAAAAAATTATCAGTTATTACCTTGAATTTCCTCTTTATTATCATCAATACCATTACAACGTATAATAAATATTACAGTTAATGTTAATAAAACTTTATAGAAAATCATATTACTTTATTGTTCGGATACCTACACAGAACGAGAGACTTGTAAAGAATAAAATATGATTAATTTCTGAAGAGCTAAGTACAAAATATAAGACTATTGCTATTTTAATAACAAACAACTATGTAAACATTTCATACAAAATATTTGGTGGTTTTTTTATTTTTAACTCAAAATTTGCTGATAAATTGTTGTTAGCTCTGTGTACATAGTATGTAGAAAACACGATAACATACAAATATTATAAACTATGTGTGCACAATTGCAATTTATTTAATTTAAATGTGCTTTATTCCACAAACTGAAATCGTAGTTTTTATACTATTTAAATAATTGTTACATAATATAAAAGTTTTATTCAATTTGTAGATTAAAATATTAACATTTTTAATAATCTCAACTATGGAAAAAGGCACAACCGTTGTGTTAAAAATACCTCCAATGTAGTGAACATATGTTTATAATGTTTTATGTTGTGACTAGGGAGATGAGATATAATAATATTTTTTTATACTTACAAACGGGTGATATACGATTCCGAACGTTTTTGTGAGCGTTTTTTCGACCGGCATTGCCAAATTTACTGTTTGTCAATTATATTTATTTAATTTAAACGGAATTCAAAATATTTGTTTAAATTTTGTTTTGTATTCAAATAATAAAATCATATAATAAATAATAATAATAATAATAATAATACCTAAATTCTATCAAAAACGACGTACATAAAACTATGGTCAAAAAAGTTCAATTTAAAATTTCATCAAGTGTCAACAATTATGATGATTACAAAATGTATAAGAACTTGATTTTATATTTACAAAAATCTGGAAATTTTATCTAGGGAAAAAATTTAAAAAAAAAAACATTTTAAAAACTATTTTTTTTTTTTAATTGCATATGTAAACTTCGCCATATAATCTAAAAAAACGTTGGCGATGGTTCGTTTATCAGCTAAAAAAAAATTCTCTGACAAGGGACATTCGCTCGCAACCATGTCATAAAAACGGTAAGACCTCCGCAATCGAATTGCAGTTGTCTAAACAATATTCCACAACGTACGATGCTAAATGATGATACAAAAACTTGGTTGTTGAAAAAAATCCTTATTTAGCAATTATAACGTGCTAATAATTTTAAGACTACCTGTTTTTCGTAAAATTACACAACCATAGTTATTAACTGTTAAAATAGTTATACATTTATTGATTTACAAATCCTTGTTTTCCATTCTCCCTCAGAAATCAAACTGCTCTTCCTCTGATTTCTATGTTTCTAACAGTTAAAAATTAAATTTTTGACAAAATCCCTCACAAAGAAGAAACGCCAAAGTACGTATCAGGGGTCAACAGATATCATTAGTATATCGTGATCTATGATAGAAATTATTTGCAGCTTTAGAGTTTCTACGCAATTTGACGGCGTTAGGTATAATGTTATTACCAAGTGCCTACTGTACAAATAAAGATTGCAACCGACGTCGTGTGTGTAATGTTCCGCACAACGTAGCTACAATGACAATGAACGAATGCTGATACAGAAACTTTATTGTCGAAACAGAATCGTTTTGAGCAATATATTCGTAAAATTATACGATTTAGCTTCAACATGCATTATGTAAAATATATCATTAATTATACCTTTTGTACCTATTAGGTATTAGTAATATGTTATTACTTCTAAGAAACCGAATTACTGTAATAGTAATCACATGAAATACCTCCATTACGGCTACACATACTAACATGGAAGCATCTCGTGCTTTGGTGTACGGGTGCAAGCGGACCACGTATAATTTTATTTTTTATATTTCTCACAGCGTAATCTTTATAAATTGTTAAATGAGAATATGGGTGTGCTATTAAAAAATATATATTGTGTAAACAACTCTTGTGTCGAGAATATATTGCTCATAAGGTAAAAGCATTTCTGCAATATACATACACCAACAGTATAGTTGTTAGGAATTTGTCCTGGTGGTTGAGACATACATTTTTTTTATGCACTTAATACTAAATTTTCACTATAATATTTTCAAGTGTCTCAAGTAAGCGCAAATCGGCAAATCGCTGTTTTATTATTTTATACATCTTTTCGTGGACGAATCGTCACCAAATCAATTTATTTGTTTTTGATTTTATTTATTTTGTATGTACAATTACATAAATCATTTTATTTAATCATTATATTCCTATTATTTTATATCGAATTGTTAACGCCCTATTTTTGAAAATTATATTATTGTTCTTGCTTCATGTATTTTTATATTATTATAGCTACAGGATCGGTTAGCCAGTCTGTGCTCCACAAATTGTGAATTTTGGTTATTTTACTCTTTTGTTATTTGCATTGTCGATCCAGAAGAACCATTATACATAAATTGTTATGTCACGTATTTTTTATATCTTAATTATATATTGTTGTGCCCAAAGACCGTGTTATTATTATATTTTTATGTAGCTCTAATATCTGCCGTGCATTATTATTTTATATTGTTGAGCCACATAGTATTATTTTGCGGATAACTTGAGATAACTTGCATTATTATTTAGTGTTTAATTTTTTTTTTTTACCTCTTTGGCCAGAAGTGACGAAAATCGTATATATTTGTGTTGCTATGATTCACATTGTATGTACTTAAAAATTAATATTGAATTATGATTTATATACCAACTATAACTAGTCGAACTTTGTATTACCATTCTTGAGTTACCACCTCACACTGGTACTTACAGGTCTTGCTCGGTGAACCTATCTAATTTATTCTGAATAATTTAACATATACACATTAGTGATGGGAATGAAATCCGAATTCTTCAGAAATCCGCCAAACCCAGATTTCGGATTTCGAATTTCAGGCTAGAAAATCCGAATTTTGGATTTTGAAATCCAAAAATACGGATTTCGGATTTTAAGATTCAAGGTTTAGGTTTATCATTGTAAATTTCTGTATTTTAATCATAAAACTTTTATTACACATCTTAATGACCATTCTTTTAATTTTCAAATAAAATAACGATGGTTTAAATTAGATATCTCAATAATTAGTAAATATTTCAAGTCTCGTTTACTCGTGTAATTATTTTGATACTTGTAAATTGTTATACTAATTTAATTTAATGATTATAATATAACTTATAAATTTAATTAAAAGTCTTGAACTTACAGTTTTAATATATTTTTTATTTTGTTAGTTGCTTTAAATAAAGATCTAGTTACAATTAGTGTTTGATTATTAAAATCTATAAATAATATGTTCAAAATATCAATTTATTTTAAAAAATGTATGGTTATTTTGTATTTAATATAAATAATTCTTGAAAGAACACTAATTCAATGTTTTCAAATTCGATATCCGGATTCAATGCAAAATCCGGATTTTATAACCCAAAATCCGGATATACAGTAAAATTCGAATTTTGGATTTCGAACTTCAAACATCCGGATTTTCAAACTCCAGCGAATCCGAATTTTTGCCATCACTAATATACATACACAAACTCAGATCAGACGGTGTGTAGCAGTGTACGAAGTATTTTGGTAACCAGGTGCGCGTATTATATTTAATAAACCCGGCCCGTTCAACAATAATTATTATTATTGTAAAGTCACAAGTCACAAATGAAGAGCGCCCTCTATCAATGATCATTCTATGTGTACAAAAGGACAGTCTTTAAGTATAAGGTAAATGGTTTATTCCAACATATTCAACATGAAATCCGGTATTCGGCCATTATAATTCATTACCAGTTATCTCTAAAGTTTCGGTACATCTTATTGATAAAGTTATTATATTCATGTATGTTTTATTTCATTGGACAGATTTAATTATATTCAGTTTTTTAGCTGCATTTGTTTTCAATTTTATTATGTGTTCTTACCAGTTGAGTTTGTGGTCGAATGTTATGCCGAGAAGGCGTAGGCTGTTTGTGTTCGGCAGCGTTTTTTCCTGCATTTTGATCTTTGGAGATTTAATTTTCCTCTGGTGCGTGAATAAAACCGATTTGCATTTTGAGGGAGAGAACTGAAATCCTGTCTCTGCGAACCATTGCATGACGTTGTTAATTGCTTTTTGTATGAGTGAGTATATGGTTTTGATATTTGATCCTGAGCAGTATATATTGCAGTCATCAGCATATAGTATGGTGTTGACTGGAGGATCAATGTATTTGCTGATATCATTGATGGCTATTAGAAAGAGAGTTACACTTATTGAAGATCCTTGTGGAAGTCCATTTTCATTTCAATGGTAGAAGATATGGTATGTCCGGCTTTTACCTCAAAAGTCCTGTCTGTTAAAAGTTGTTGATAAATTTAAGAATGTTGCCTTTGAAATTCCATTTTTGAAGTGTCGAAAGTACTCTATGTTTCCATACTGTGTCGTAAGCATTTGCGATGTCTAAAGATACCATGAGTAAGTGATTTTTTTTTCCAGCGCGTCACAGATGTTTGTGTGAATTGTTGTTAGAGGGTCTATGGGTGATCGGTTTTTGCGGAAGCCGAATTGGTGTGGTGAAAGGAGATTGTTAGTTTCTAAATGCCATGTTAGTCTGTTGTTGATTATGCTCTCGAGCGTTTTGCTCATTGTGTTTAGGAGGGATATTGGTCGGTAGTTGATGATATCGAAAGGGCTTTTGCCGGGTTTGGCGATAGGTATTATGTGTGATTTTCTCCATTGCTTTGAGAAGGAGTTATTAATCCAGATATAGTTTAAAATTTTGAGTTGTAACAATTTCATTTATAATTATTATCATTATTATTATTAGCAATGATGTTTACGTTATCGCCACGCGCCGACGACCGACGACGATAACGACTATTTTTGTATTTTACATTTCCCAATTATATTTTGTAATAGTACGTCTATTATGTCTGTGGCCGCCCGTTGATTATGACGCGTATGGTTCACAACGCAACCGATGTACAATAAATATACAAACAGTAAATTTAATTAATTGTCTTTTATTTTTATGTTTTAAATTATGAATATGGCCATCCCCCACAGAGTAAAATGTTAAGAGCTGATTGAGACAGATTTTGAAGGAAAGAAAATGGTATTCATTCGGGACCGATACTTTTGCTTCGTTTTTTTGATTAATGAGGCGTTTAGTTCATTGATTGTAAGAGGGCAATTGATTGGGTTGTCAAGGTAGTCTGCTTCATATTTAATTGGTGAATTTGCTTCGATTGTTATTTTTAGGGTCACAAAATCGTTATTATAATTTTTATTGCTATTGTTTGATTGGAAGAAAGATCCAAAAGCATCTGCAATTTCTTTTTTATCTGTTATGGTTTTATTTTTGAAATTAAGTGTTTTTGCTTGGGTTCGGTTATTGCCTTTGATGCTATTTATCTTGGACCACATAAGATTTGCAGATGTTTTGTGGTTGATGCTGGATGTGAAGCGTCTCCATGCTTCGGTCTTGCTGATATTGATTATCTGACGTGAGATTGCTTTACAATTTTTGAGTTCTATATGATCAGCTTAGAGTTAAGTTTTTTTAAAACGGTTTAATGCTTTTTTGTAGTTTTTGATCGCTGCTTTGCAGTCCTCGTTCCACCAGGGGACTCTTTTTTTTTGACAGTGAGGTTGGCTTTTGCCTATTGTGAATTCGGCGGCTTCCGTTATAATGCTAATGGTTGGAAGTCTGCAATTATTCGGTGGATGTCAGGTAGTTTCTTGAAAAGGCTATTAATGTTCCATTGAACTATTGTTTCTAATTGTGTTTGGTTATTATAGGGGGAGGCATAATTAAAGTATATGATATTGTTTAATGCCATTTTTTTTCTTTTTATTTAACTGTATGTTATTGCAATACTTTGTTTATTTGTTAGGTCAGGCTTCTGATTCGTTAGAATCATAGGGTTCTGCATTTAAAGTTTTTGTAAAACGGTTCAATCTGTTTTTGATGCTGCTGTTTTGCAGGCTTGGTTTGATTGCCACAATGATGTCTAATAAATTTTCTTTAGAAATATTATATTAATTGTAGATTGTTAGTGGTTCGAAGTGGCCTTGATTATTTTCGAAAATATGTTTGAAGGTGATAAAGTCAATTTTAAAGTTGTTTTTATCGGTGAAGAATTTTTCTGCTGGATTTAGATAATTGTCTATATTTTTTAGGAATTTTGTAAGGGACGCTGATTTGGTTTTCTTGTTCTTCTTTCTTTCTTCGGTTATTTTGTTTTGAGGGTTTTCCAGGTTTTGAAGGGAAGGAATTTCGTTTGCCACTTGATTTAGTTCTGTTAGAGATGGGGAAGCTGAGTGAGTATTGAAAGAGTCTGGTAAAGAACTTTTAGTACCGAATTGTTGCTCAATATCCATAGAGGTGCCGTCGAAGTTTGGTATTGTATCTGCGTTTAAAGGGGTTGATATTGTTGTGAAAGCGGTTGATGAAGGTAGGTTGGATAGAGATTTGGGCTCAGAAAGGATATTGGGTGTTTCTAGTATCGCTGTGACGGTGTCCGATGTTGAGAAAGAAACTAAAGGGGTGTTGTTTATATTTGGCAAAGCGTCTAATTTAGAGGCTGTGCTTGTGGTGGGTAGGTCCTTGTTTTCCTGTGTTATTATACTGTGCGAATCAATTTGGTTAGAGCACTGAGACGCAATGTGTCCTTGGGTCTTACATAAGTAACAGGTTAGGGCGTCATCGGATAAAAAGACACTATAGTTGGTGTCTTCGTAATTTATGAGCATTGATGGTGGGAGTTTTTTAATGTCATCATGTTGAATAAACGTTTGTCGACGAAAGCTTAAAATATGTGAAAATTCTTCAGCTTGTATACCAGCCCTTAAAGGTGTTATTGGGCTGCACAGAGGTATATTTAATTTGGCGAATTAATTTGCGATAATGTCAGGCAGTATGTTTGGATATACGTTGGATAAAATTATTCTTTTATTCGGATTGAATAATTTACGTAATTTGTACTGTTGCTCTTGAATTGTGATAACTGTGTGATTTTTCAATGAGGACTATTGTAGTGGTTTGGGATTTGATGTGGTTCTTGGTGTATTTTGTTTGGGGATATTTTTGGAAGTAGTGATTGAAGACAATATTGTTTTTTTTTGTTTTTGTACATTATTTAATTGAACTGGTTATCGAATAGAGGGGCTTTTCAAAGCCAAGGGTTTTGTACATATTTTAGTGTTGATGAGCTAGTGCCCACAACCGGGTATATCGTATATTAACTAATAGTATTAATTAACGAACATATTACCTGAGATACAGAGAGTGTGCACTATACTGCTATCGGAAGCTATTAAAGACGGTACACGTGAAGCGCGATAAGGTACGTGTTGACTGTGCGGTGTCGTCTAACTACGAACTACTTATGTATTTATAATATATAACAGAAGGTAATAAATTAGATAACATTGAAATAAAACTAAATGGGTGCTGATAGTAGTTCTGATACAATGTTTGACATTTGCTGTTTTCGATTGATTATTATTATTCGACAATCTAATTTTTCATTTGCTACAGATTTTTACAAAATTTGTATATACCACGAAAAACAGCATCTTTAAACAATAAAATTATAAACTATAAGTATTTTTTTTTTAATTTAATTTTTTTGTTTACATAAATATGTTTTTGGGTTGAGTACAGATATTTTATTTTTCTAACCGATTTTAGGTAAGATTTTTATACACTAGTTACCTTACCTGTCCATTAAAAGAAAATTCAAAAAACATTTTCGATAAATTTTGTATTAATCAATCCTTTATACGTCAAAATCAGTCGAGTAGTTTTTAATTCTATTATCCTCAGCATTACACTTACCTTTTGTATAAAATAGTTGTTTCTTGTATATTCTATTATAATGTATTTACTATACCTCTAGGTCGCCTAGGGTCCCAAAAAATTAGTGTGTACAATTTATGTGACAATAATTGGTTATTGACTATGGATTTGAAAATGTCTCATTTAGAATATATAACTATGTAAAAATTTCTGTATAAACCGACTATCTATTAAAATGTATAAAATTATCGTTTCCTTTTACTTCAGTAAAACATTCTTAATTGTTTTTTGTCAAAACAGGTATAGTACTTTTTTAGTATATACTCCTCAACGATACACTTTGCTCTTTATATAAAATTGTCTTTAATCAATTTTACGTTTATATAGAATAATTGTATTTGCCTTAATGACCAAATATAAAACAATACAGAAAACTATTAACTTCGATTTTTATCAATTCATAGAAAATTCATTTGCGTTTCACCCTATAACAACCTATATCAGTTGAAAAACGAAATTTCTAAATTTTAATTAATTATTAATGAGCCTATTGATATACTCTACACTGTTGGGTAAAATAAAATTACCTAAGAACCATCGTTTTGACAGTATAATTAATCTATTGTGAGAATATGACCATAAACTGAAATCGGTGAAGTCGTTTAGATTGAATATACGCACAAACAAAATAATGAATATGACAATAATGTTTGATGTTAGAATTATTAGGTATTTATTATTTACGCAAAAATTAAACAATTTTCCGTAGTACTAATAGTAAAATAAATAACTACTAAAGTTAAATCAAAAAAAAAAAAAAAAATCATGAAATATATTTAGTAATATTGGCTGACAGACCGTATTTGCTCAGAATTGTTTTTCGTGTACAACGATTCATCGGTAAACTTAAATTTAACACATACGTTAACGTGGCTTATTCGATGACAAAGTACACTTAATACTTTTGTAAACCAGAGTGGTAACTTTCCTAATCTAACGCACGATAGTGTAAAATAAATGTATTTAAGAAACACAAGTTTTCAGCTATACATAAATGTTAAATCAAAGTTTCGTTTAATATAGAAGAATATGGTATTGTTATTTTATTATTTAACTAAAAATAAATAAATATTATTATTCATTTTTTTGCATACGTACCGTTCTTTTTATCCTTTGTTTTTTATCAGCGATTCGGAGTAATCATCTGCAATTCCTAAAACAAATAATTGTTCAGCAATGTAATTATTATTTTGCTACAACTAGAAAACATGATATTTTTTTTTACACATAATCTTCCCTATACTTGAATTAAATGGTCATTTTTAAGTTTTCTAAAATTCAAAATTATATTTTTTGAAAAATATTTATGCGGAATTGTCAATTCTGTCATCTGGTCCCTTGGATGGATCACTATGACATATTAATAGGGTTATATACTAATATTAAAGAACAGGTTAGATTATGTTATATAACATTTTATAAAAGTCAAATAATCTTTTTGAAATGAATCTATTTGGTAAATAATATTCAAATAACACTATATAATACAACTTAGTTTTTCGGATTAGTGTAAACATATTGTATAATGCCTAAATATTTTAATTGTAATTTACTAAAAAAAAAAAAAACTACATTCACATATTGTGCAAGTTTATTATTACTTTTATTGGTATTATTTACCTTTTAAATTCTTAACATCAAGGTATTTCTTAATACCCCTCCACGGGATCCGCCTTGTCGTGGCGGGGGGGGGGGCTTGCGGGCTCTTAATTGAGTCTTACCAAGTGATCCCGGTCTAAGTTAGACCATACCACAGAGTCTTACCTTAACTGGTCGGACAGGCTTGGTCCACCTGCAAGCGCCTGCAAACGGACATAGGTGAAGGTAACACCGAAATAAAATCCCCCTGGCAGTAGGGCAAAAATTCAGGTGAAGGATATCACTTTAAAAACCAAACATGAAGTCGACATTAAAATCTGACGTTACTGCTCCAGGGGGTGAAATACCCCAGGAGTCTACTTCGCTGGGTCAGCAAGAGAGCCCAGTGATGTCGAATGACGATCTCAAGACCACCGGCGTTCCTGCACAGGCGTCGGTGGACACTCGCGTGGGTGTCCAGAGATGTGCCACATCGGAACCAGGAACAGGACTAATTGGAGATAACGATACGGAACAACAACATGAACGTGAGGTGGAGGGAGCCGTCAGTCAAGCTAAAGGTGTTAGGACTATTAACCTAGCCACCCTCGGCGAGGCTGATATACTGAGCATGATGCAGAAGTACATTACAAGCATGATCAATTTTGCGAGCAAAACACGTAATGTACATAAGGAGCTGAAAGAAACTCTCCCCAAAACTGGCATGCTTCTAACCCAGTTTATGAAGCTTAAAAACCAAGGATCTAGCGACACGGTCCACACGGTTACCCACACGTCAGAAGAGAAGCTAGTTAAGGTCATAGGCAAGAATGCAACCACCCAAACTACAATGTCGGCCAACGAAGTCGGGACTGACGCTCCTTGCTAATCGGAGGACGCTGCTACGGAACAAAGACAGCAGGAACTTCGGCCGCAAAAGCATCAAAAACGGCAGTCACAACAGCGGCAACAGCCACATCAGCGGCAGCAGAGGCAGCTTCAGCAGTCGCAACCACGACAGCAGCAGCTGCAACAGCAACAGTCACAGCAGCGACAGAGGCGACAAAGGAAGCAACAGCAGCAGCAACAATCACTGCAGCGGAAGCAGCATCACCGACAGCAGTGCCAGCAACCCCTCTGGAGCGAGGTGGTAAGGAGGAAAAAGAAGCCGCCTCCACCACCAGAAAAAGCTGTTCGGCAACCAACGCCGACCAGCAAGAAAATCACCCTACTGCGGCAAAGAGCTCCGAAGACCGCAGCGGTCACGATCGACCGCCCGGCAGAGGGGGGTTCGCTGGCCGCAGTAATGAAGAGGGTGTCTGGGGCCATCAACCTCATGTCGCTCGGGGTCAAGGTGGTGACCACGAGACGTACTCGGACTGGTGGTATCCTGTTGGAGGTGGAAGGCGCCGATAAAGCTGAACTGCTCGAGGGCAAGATCCGAGATGTCGTGGGAGACAACGCTCGGGTCAGGAGGCGGGAGCGAAAGACCCCAGTACTTCTGCTTGACGTCCCCGAGTGGGCAGAAGCAGAAGACGTCGTGGTAGGTCTTGCCACGGCGGGGGTCGTCGTCGCGGCACCGGGAACCGATGGAAACCGAGTTTCCATCAAGAAGAACGGCGGACGACGGGGTGATCTCACTGCGAGGGTGGATCTTCCATTCCACGAAGCCATCGCCCTGGCCAAAGCCAAGTCCATGGTGGTCGGCTGGACGAGGTGCAGGGTCAGGCTCTTGGAAATGTATCGGGCCACCTGCTACCGCTGCCAGCAGAAAGGCCACCTCGCCGCCGAGTGCCGCAACGAGGCGAAACCTCCTACCTGCTTCCGCTGTGGGAGAGCAGATCACCTCGCCAGAGATTGTGGAAATACGGCGTCAGCATCAACTGCCGATGGAGATGGAGGGAACTAGGATGCTAGGATGCTAGGAGCCAACAAGCAGCCAGTGGCGACGGGGTCGCAGGAGCCGACTGCTGAGCGGAAGGAGCACCAGCTGACGGCGGCTTCGACATCGGACTCGACGCCATGACGGAGCTAAGGTACGTGCAGACGAACCTCAACCACTGCAGGGCAGCTCAGGACCTGCTGGGGGAGTTCGCAAGAACGGAGGACATAGCGGTGGCGTTGGTCAGTGAACCGTACGGTGACGGTGGCGCTGGCTGGCACTTCGACTCCACGGGGAGAGCTGCCGTATGTCTTCCGTAGCGGACTCACACTCGGCGACGTAGAGACGGGCGACGGGTTCGTAGCAGCTACCGTGGGGGACACTGTTCGTGGCTTTAGCTGTTACTCTTCCCCCGCCATGTCCGTTGCCGAGTTTTAGCAGTTCTTGGGGCGTCTCGAAGCCTCCGTGAGGGAGCACCGCGGCGCGGGAGTCGACCTCATCATCGGGGGAGACTTCAACGCGCGGTCGGCGTCCTGGGGGGACAACCTCAAGGACGGCCGGGGAGACGATCTGTCGGAGTTCGCCGAATCTTTGGGTTTGGTCATCATGAACTCAGGGAGGGAACCGACGTTTTTCGGGAGGGGGATGGGGTCCTGCGTGGACGTTACCTTCGCCTCAGAATCTGCCACCAGAAAGATTCGGGGGTGGACCGTGCGTACGGACGTCGAAAACATGAGCGACCACCATCACTTGTGTTTTTCGTATCGCACCGGACGCACGCGCTCGCCCACTCTCAGCAACCCCACGGCGACTGCTAGCGGTCAGCGACATCGGGGTTGGATAACAGCTTGGATGGACGAGGACTTGTTGGCAGCGGCTGTGATCGCAGAGGAGTGGGTTGGCGCGACTCTGCCCGGGGTAGCCCCAGCCGTTACCGAGGACGCTGAAACCGCAGCCGAGCGGTTAGCGGAGTGCGTTACCGCGGCGTGTGATATTGCTCTTCCTCTCCGGAATTCCAACCCCGGGAGGAGGTCGCCAGTTTTCTGGTGGAATGACACTGTCGCGGCCGCGCGCTCCGAATGCGTTCGACGGAAACGGCTGTGGATCTGGCGTCGCGGACGCGCCAACGACGGTGACGCGTTCGTGGCGATCGTCGAGCATGGCTACCGCGAGGCTCGGAAGGAGCTGAAGCACCGCATTCGTGAAGTGAAGGCGAAGTGCTGGGCAGAGTTGGTCAGGAGCGTTGACGAGGACCCGTGGGGGAAAACCTACAAGGTCGTCATGAAGAAGCTTCGTGGCCCCCCGGCGACGGCGACGATGGATCCGCGCGCGGTCCGCAACATCGCCGCCGTCCTCTTCCCCCAAGGGGACAGAGACGGGGGTCCAGCCGACCTCGTCGAGACACGGTCCGAGGGCGTTGCGGAGTTCACTCTGGCAGAGGTGACCACTGCGGTGACCAGGTTTCGCGGTCGAAACAGGGCCCCGGACCCGGATGGGATTCCCAGCCGGGTTTGGGGCGCTGTCCACGCGGCAGAGCCGGAACGGCTCACCAACGTGTTCAATCTTTATTTGAGGGAGGGCACCTTCCCCGGTCGATGGAAGCGCGCTCGGCTGGTGCTTCTGTCGAAACCGGAAAAGCCGGTGGGGGTGCCGTCTTCGTACCGCCCGCTGTGTCTTCTCGACGACGTTGGGAAGATCTTCGAGTACCTGCTGGTCACAAGGATGAACGGACACATGTCGGCCACGGAAATCGAGCTGTCTGATTGGCAGTTCGGCTTTCGGGCTGGCAAAGCCACGGACGACGCGCTCAGGCTGTTACGGGAGAGACTCGTCTCTGCCGTTAACGGGCGGCGCTACGCCGTGGCTGTGAGTCTGAACATTCAGAACGCGTTCAACACCGTCGGGTGGGACGTGGTGCGGGAGGCGTTGGTACGTATGGATTTCCCGCCATACATCCAACGGATCCTGGGTTCGTATCTCAGGGATCGGGTGCTACACCTATGCGACGACCACGATGGCGTCCCCGTGACGGAGACCGTCTCACGCGGAGTTCCCCAGGGCTCCGTGCTCGGGCCGCTCTTGTGGAACGTCGCATTCGACACCGTTTTTCGCCTTCCGCTAACCGATGGCTGCACGGTTATCAGGTTCGCGGACGACACTCTAGTGGTGTCGGAGGAGAAAACGCTGTCTGAGGTGGAGGACCGTGCCAACTCGTCCCTCGAGGCAGTCGCTGACCATATTGTCGGCTTGGGGCTCCGGCTTGCCGTCGATAAGACGCAGGCCGTTGTCTTCAAGTTGCAGTATGGGAGGGCCGACCTGAGCCTGCGGATCCAGGGTGAGGCCGTCCGGCTGGGACCTTCCCTCAAATATCTGGGGATATTACATGAGGGAAAAAGGGGAACATGGTTCGGCGCGCACTATCGCGCCGCGGCCGACAAGGCCAGGCGAGTCATGTCGGCACTGTTGGGGCTAATGCCTAACATCGGTGGTCCGCGGGAGGGCAGGAGGCGCTTACTGACGAGCGTCGTACATTCGATACTGTTGTACGGCGCTCCGATGTGGGCGTCGGATCTCGCCCACAATCCGCGGGGCGTCGAGGTTCTGGCAGCGGTCCCGCGCAGGGCCGCCATTGGCG
>JACXSJ010003481.1:0-23278 GCA_014851325.1 Pentalonia nigronervosa | reverse complement strand
ATTAAGGTTTTTTTTTAAAAAAATTTGGGCGACTCTTAAGCCTGGGTGCGCCACTGATTAATTTGTTGCACCTTACACAATAATTGTACAACATTAAAGTGTACACCGGTGTATTAATATTCTATTTCTATTAATATGTAGGTAAATGCCAAATGGTAATAGTAACGGAAACAGTAAACACCTGTAGATTGTAGTTGTCGGGTTTTTATCTACGCACGCGAAGTCGATTTGCACACATTTCGTATTTACGTCGTTCAAACAATCGTAAGCTGGTATATCAAGATTCAGGGGTACCCTTATCGACTTGTATAATACGTTATACCGTAAAAGGTATACGAATCCAAAATATTTAATTATGCACAAATTGTATTAGGTACTTCACTGTTGTTTTAATTTCATGTGGGTAATTAAAGTAGTACCTATCTAATAGTTATAATCGTATACAAGGGTCACCCATAAGATAATTTTCGTTAGACGGAGGAGGGACAAAGTTAACGTGGTTTCGAAACCTATTTATAACATATAAATTATAGGTTGATTTTCTTGAAAAAGAATGAGGAACAAAAGATAGGTATGTCATCAATAATTATGCAAACATATATTCAAAAAAACTGTTAATGGCTTAATGCAAGGCATTATAATATATTTTACTATGTTTATTAAGATACTAATGAGAAAATAAAAATTGCAAATTTCATGATGAGCAGACATCTGGTGTTATCATCAGTATAAAGAATATTATTACATTATTTATCTCGATGGGTCGCGGACTTTTAGACCTTTCAAGTATTAATTATATCAATAGTTCATCTAACAGTTTTACATGGTACATGATACTTATTAAATTATTATTGTTTTTTGTACTGAACGCAGCTGTAGTCATAAATTCAAAACACTCACTATCTACTGAAGTGTAAGACAATTACAGACATGAAACAATTAATAATCTAGTGTCTAGGGCCTAAACAATTTTACAAATTTAAGTCGCAAAAACTGAAAAACGTAATATTATACATTTATATTTTTAAAATGCATCGGCCTTAAAATTTAAAAATTGAAAATTTGAAAATCAGATTTAATGTTTAAATTTTTTGTTTTGCATTTTTTATTATTTTTCAGAAAGAACATGTCCCTTCTTTGCACCCCCTCCCACCAAACGGTGTCCACGGTCTTCAACACATTAATACAAGTACACTCTGCAAACTAATGCAGTGTCGTAGTCGCATAACAACCAGTGTTGTGCATTATTTGGATAAAAATATTGATCTATTTATATTATCTAATATAATAATATTATAATCTAATCTAATGTGGTGCTACAATATAATATTCTAATTTAAATATTGTTAATAAGTTTTAGTTATTTCTGCAATTAATATATTATTATCTAGATAAAAATAATTTAAAGCATCTATTTAACTATCAGTTTAAATAAAATGATCAAATTTTATTGTGAAGAGGTGTTCATTTTTCTAAGCTATTATATTTAGCCAATTAATTGCACTTTATTTTTATATTGTTTTATTACTTTTATGTGTTTTGTGTTTAAAACGTTTAAGTGTAGTTATTTTATAGTATAAAATCTGTGTATCTGTGTAAACACAGATGTTCCTCTAATCGTATTTATAAGTTAAAACACACGTACATATAAAATAAAATTTGCTAATATGTTTTTAAAATTTTTAGGTTTTAATAAGTATTTATGAGGAACCTTGCATTACATTTTCAATCCTAAACCATAGAAATTGAATTCTTTACACATTTATAACTAAAAAATAATTAGCAAATGTTCGTGATTTTGTAAAAATTTGAACTTCTAATACTTAATTATGAAGTTGGTTTCTGATAGAAAGTTGGATCTTATTAATTATTGGTACTTTTGGATGATTAAAAAGAAATATTTTACACAATACCAGTTTTTGATCAAATCGATTTTGTTTTTTTGATGTAAAACGTATATAATTAGATTATTGAAATTTTCACCAAAAATTTATGTTACCATATTTTAATTCTTTTACACGATAAAATTTTAAAAACACTAACTCTTTTTGAGTTATTTATTGACACTTTCAATATTCAATTGTATTATTTTTTAACAAATAAATATTGATAAAAAATGTTTTGTCTGGTCAAACAACAAGATTTCTTGTATATTGATTTCAAGTAGTTTATATTGTAACAAATTTCAATTTCAAGTTTGGACGAATTAAGATATTTTAATAAAGAATAACGATTTTAGTTATTCTGTTGTAATTCAAAAATATTATTCGTGGGTATCTACTTGAAACATATGAAGTGAAGTCAATGCTTGCACATAATTGTTGGGGGACGGAGCCCGTCTTCTTTTTAGAAAATATTTATGTGTACCACTTCTAATTATATCCTAATCAATAAGACATTTCGAATACGTACGATTTTTTTTTTACACTTTTCATTCCCCTTCTCATAGTTTTCCAATTTAAACACCGAGTCAGGCACAGATCCAGAGCACAGTTTTGGGTATGGAGTCCCAACAATACTAATACAATATACATAATTGATTATAAATACAGTATTTATAATCAATGGTAGTATACAGTTATAGGCACACTTATGTCTTTGGGTGGGGGGAGGCTACCCACCCCTTGGATCCATCTCTGTACTGACTATACAAATATATTATGATATTTTATACACACAATGACATTTTCAAATGCAATATTTCGGCAACAATTAATTCAACCTATTGCAGTATAATTATTACATAATAATAGTAAAATAAATTACAAAAGTCAATATAAATAAATCATAAATTAATATAGTCGGTAGGTAATATACCTATAATAAGCAATAGACGGTCTTCACTCTGCACCGTTTTTCATATGCAATAATCGGGTCGGGGGCAGTTGTCCGAAAAATGATAAGGATCCGGGCCGAAAGACGGCGGCATTCAATTTGTTGCCAACATTAAATTTTCAAAAATTATACTATAAAATTATTTTTTTATCTGCGTAGTGACGCTGTTCAATTAAATAATTATTATTATATTATATATAATTGATACTTATTATATTTTTTTAAATATATCACTGAGTATTTCTTCTACTATCATAAAAAAGGTAATTAATTATTAAAATCAATTTTTGTTATATATGACAACAATATGTATGACAAACTTTTATAGTTAAAAACTTAATACGTCAATAGATCGAAATACTGAAATCGTAAATTACAAAATACGCGGGAATTATATAACTTTTATCAATAGGAATATAATAATAATAATTTATATTACAACATTTCAATTATAATTGTTGGTAGTACTTTTTCGGTTTTCGGGTCCTTATCATTTTTCGGACAACTGCCAGTCACCGGCAATAATCATCGAATTCAAATTTAACACATAGGTACCGCATGATTACAGTGACTTAACTCCTCAATGACGAGGTACGTACTTGAACACTTCACACACTCTACGGCAAAGCGGTCAACTGCTTTCCCCCGTTTTTTTTTTTTTTTTTTTTATTAAAATTCTATTTACAGATTTCTCCGTTCAAAATTTAAAAACCATTCTTTGTAAAAAATCATAAAAAAAACCACAGTCATTCGATTCCAAATAATATCAATATTTATGTCTACGATGACAACGCCGCAGCTATAGGTAAACATTAAATCAGTTATTCGCGTTCCATATTAATTACTATAATATGTTCTGGATTTCACAAATTCGAGCGGACCATCTTCGATATCGCGTTACAAGACATGCGATCACGTCAAAAAGCAGACGGATGAACGGTAGGCAACAGGTAGGTGGTATAATGTTTGCCATTTTAATTGTGTCGCGCGCGCGCGCGCGCGCTATCTCCTCTCAAAGTCGACCGTGCAACGAGGTGCCGCTATAGCGTTGTATAGTTTCCCGTTTCACCAAACCGCGTGGCAACGGTGAACTTCGATAACCGACCACTCGTAATAATAATAATAATATATCGCTTCTATGTGATATTACGTCGTGTAGCATTGTTATTGTTGCACCGCGAGCAAAACGTCAAAGCCGAAAGCGCACCAGTCCCGTCTCGACACGTGAACGAGTGCCGTCGTCGTCGTCGTCGTCTAACGCTTTGTAATATTCTACTCGTTCGTATTTGTGTTATAACGTCGCGATATGTCCACATAAAGTATATAATATTAAAGTTCGACGTTTTTGATATCGATTACAGTTTGTGTCCATACGCGACACTGTCATGCAGTCGAAAACGCATCTGCTCGGAAACGAATTTCCCGAACGTAAGCAATCACATCACGCATGTCGCCTTATAATAATATTGAATTATATAATCAGCCCATCGTATTACAATAATTTATAATATAATGCTTAGACTGCTGGTCTAATCCGCAGTCAACGTGCATTGTATACATATCTACATATTATTATTATTATTATTATTATCATCAGTTGTGTATTTCCTGGGTTTGACCAAGGCGATATTCTGTATAATATCTACCCCCTATAGAGCCTTTTTTTGTTGCAATAATTTGCTTAATAAACGTAATAATTGTTGTTTACTGTTGTAGGCACGAATTAAGATAATATGCTATATTATGTATATCTTAATTCGTAGTTGTAGACTGTAGCTGTAATATTATTAGTGCCGGTTACTTATTATTTTTTTAGTTTGCCTAAAATTAAGTAACTTATAAGTTTTCTGTAGATTATTTTACTCGAGTGTAACAATATGCTGTTTGTTTAATAGGGAGATAATCCGATAGAACTACACAGAAGGCAATTTCCAACCAATCTTGAGTAAAGCGTAAAGTAGAAAATGTTAGTAAAAAAAAAAACCATGATTGTGTCACAAATACAGCAGCTATATAAGTTTTATTATAGATGTTTACCTATATAAGCTCCTAATCTACCTTATTAGGCATTATTATTAATATATTATAATATATTTTAATCTTGTCGATATAACTATTTTTTTATCCATAAAAAAATACGATATTAATACTGTTCTGCAGTTTGACCACCAGTACGATTTTTTAGTACAAGAGTACCGGCTCTACCCAAGGACGGATTCAAACTTTTACCATCCAGGGTCCATAGGCAAAGATTCGATTAAACTTTAAGGAGAGTGGAAGCTTAAATATTTCTACACGAAACGAGCCAATTAATAACATATTTAAATCCCCACCAAGTACTCTCAAATCAACGCCCATGCTCGGCTCAGGTATTTTTCCTACATTTATAAACAATAAACATGTAGGTACATAACTACGTTTTCCATCGTGAAATCTACATTGAATATTATAGGCCTAACAAATAACAATGTAGCCATTGTAATGATTTATCATTTTCCCCTTGCTCAATGATAACTATTTCAACATAATACGACTCCTCTGAATTATGTCTATATCGCTATGAAATATATTATAAATATGTAAAATAAGTATTATATTATTATTTGTATAATGTGATATAATATGGTAATATATTGTAGGAACTAAGCAGGTAGGTAGGAATAATAAATAAATAAATTACAGACTGTGTGTGTGCGCGTTTATATTTGATAGCTAAATATATGATTGTTTAATTAATATTTAATATGATGCAGATTTTTATACCATCACGCATTTCACCTTACACAAATGTTATATGTTATAACTGTAGCAGCTATTATAGTTGTTGCTTGCTATGATTACGCAGGTAAAAACGAAAACCGTAAAAATGGGGCTTTCAAATATCAAAAATGAAGTACCTATAAACATGGATAAAATCGATTTCTAAAATATATTATTTAAAAAATATTCTACTATTCATAGACTAAAATTAAGATAAACTAAGATTTCTTTATATTTTTTTATTTTATTTGTTTGTAGCATTAACTATTATAGCTCAAAAATTATATGATTTAAACATTGGTTAGAATACAGCCCAATAGTTGAAACATATCAATATATCACACTTATATTCTATGTTATTGTTCCAAAAAAAATAACAAAAAAAAAAAAAACACACACACATTGTAAAATCAATACATTTATCATTCCGTTCAGAATCTAAAATAAAAATAAAAACAATAAAAATTGACTTTGTCAAAAAATAATGATAGCATGAACATTGTACAAGCGTGCTTATACTATAAAAAATGCAAATTATTATGTTGTTAAAAATTTATAAAATGTTTGATTTTATTGCTAGACTCGAACATTTAGTTCTTGATAAGTAACTTTTACTGAAACCCAATAATTTAAAATATGAAAGCACAATTTTTTTTTGACATTTGAAATTGACGACATTGGACATTTAAACAACGAATAACATTGTTAGAATTTTTATTGTAATTCGAAAATATTCGTTTGTACCTGAAATTTTTTTCGTATTTTATTATATTTTTCTATACACAACGACTTTTTAAAAATATTTGAATTAATTGTATGCTATTGCTTCTTTATATCGTATAACGCCTTTATTATTACTAACAGTAAAATAAATTACTATGACAGCAATATAAATATATAATTAAATATTTAAATAATATGCTTAGTAGTAATATGTCGGTTGACAGACCTACTCCGCTCAGAATCGTCTTTCGTACATAATGATGATAAATAATTTGATACAATAAATTCAACACAATATATATTACAGTGACTTCCTGAATGACGTAGGCACACTCCACACCTGCTCACAGCAGAGCGGTTACTTACTTGACTACTTTTTGTTTTAAAGTTGTATCTGTAAGCATTTTGAATTACAAATTAATATATTTCTGTACCGAATTGTCAATTTTTGTATTTTATATTATCATGTAATATTGTTGTGGAAAGTCGTTTATGCTGAAACGTATAATGTGTTTATTAGACCACAGCTTTTAAAATAAAAACACACAAATGTAATATTGAGTGAATATGATATGGGTTGCGCCCTAGGGGATTTTATTACATATATGGTCTACTTTTAAACTACGGTACGTAATACAAAATTGTTATTTAAAATGAAAATATTAAATATCGTTATAACAATATACTGTTGGTTGTATTATACGTGCGTGGATACATAATTTCTACAATATGTTTATAGCTTGTTGTAAGCCGTAAGGTTCGAACAATAAGATGTAATTTGACATTCAAATGGTTAGTTTATTACATATAGCTGATTAAAACAATTTCCCGTATTAAATATTTACATTTATGGAAATATTTTTACAATAATCTATAGAATATTCGTTAATATATATCATACAAGCTAATACCACGCAATTTTCAAATTTTTTTTTACCTTTTTCATAAAATTAAATCTTGATCATATTACCTAACTCAAAGGCAGTGGCGGATTTGATTTGTCTTATAGTCCGAAAATTCTACTGTGTAGGTTACTACTGCGTTTTGTAACTAAGAATGATATGAGACCGAAATTTCTATTCTGAGGGGGGGGAGGTGGATACTATGTCCCTCTAAACACCGCCACTCTACCTAAGCAACATAAATTAAATGAAAGATGTTTTAATATATTATTCATCAAGAAATTTGATAGTGGTCATAAATATTTTAAAAATAGTAAATAGTTATTTTATAAAAATATTACCTATATGGGCTTTATTCAATAGATATTTTATATAGAATAATTCTAATTTAGTGCTATGAGGATTAAGGAATATTATATTAAATTATTTAAATTATATATCACTATCCATACTACATTACGTTATTACATATATTTAATTTTGCTAATTGCATAAAGCCACGGTATATTTACAAATTTAATAATTCATCAAAACTATTTTAATTGTTTATTTATCAAAATATTTAACAAATTAAGGCTTTTACATTTTTAAGACAAATTTAAGGAAAAAAACTATGTTTTTGGTTTGGTTAGATCATGAAAATCATTGTCTTTGATGAAAATTACATACAAAATTGTCTTTATCCAAATGTTTTATTTATATTATCTATGATTTATATTATTTAAGTTTACCCAGCTCTTTAATATTATTCAAGTACCTATACTAATAGTAGGTGCGATTGTGCGAGACAAAATATATTGTATCAGAATATGGACGAATAATGACCTACACCAATTAAAGGCTTTTAAAAACACTATAGTTTGTGATTATAGTCGTATGTAACATCGGTAATGATTAGGATTGGAATTTTGATGAAATGTCATGTTTTTTTCTAGTATTCCAAAACGTAGATCTGTAAGAAAAAAATTGTTTTGGGTAATACTGATTATTTTAATATAATTTTATTTTTGCTTTTCTTGCATTTTTCAAAAATTTTAATCCTTAAAGGCATTTTCAGGGCATTATTAGTTAGTTTTTTAGAGGATTTTTCACAATTAGTTTGTATAATGGTTGTAAATTGTTGCGATTAACAAGAGACTTTCGAGTTTCGACCGACCGCTGAACTCAAAGGTGCGAATAATAAAGTTTATTTAGCATGATAAGTTATCGTTGATAACAATTTTATCATAACTAAGCCTTTCCATTTAGATATCACTGTTGTTAAATGAGCGCTTATTATATATATATATATTTATTTATTTATATTACACTATACACGGGTTGTCGATAAGTATTTGTAATCGACTAATATGTCCTCGACAGAATTCATTGTATTTCTGTATTTATCACAATCGTACTATTGTCATATAATTAAAAATTTTTTTTCTAATTTTTTAAGTTATCCAAAATAATTTAAAGGTTTTTTATTGTAGTGCAATTTTAAGTTTTTTTAAGTTATTTATACATTTTTTTAAGAGCATTTTTTGAGATTTTCAGGATTTAAAATTCCAGCTATAGTAATGATAATTATATTGCAGATATAATCGTTCGTTGTTATTATTTGTTTACACATTACTATAAAATTGAAATTGATAGTATCAATGAAAATAATAGATGTTGATAAAAATATTATTAATTAGTCAAGGTTTTTTTTATTGGGTATTATATTATAAATGTATATAAGTTCGCCAAACATGGGTAGGTGTTAAAACTGTGTTATACAAATAATCAAAAAAATGATGTAAAATGCTGAACATTATATGCATTATTTAATTATTGTAAAGTGTAAACAAATATGAGCCTAATATGCAAAATAAAATTATGTATTTAGACATTTAGTATAAGCACTGTTCAATGTTAATGTAAATTTATAATTCGTTTGATAGTCTTCCACACGAATATGTAAAATATTAAAATATTGTAAGCACATATCAAACGTAAATCATTACTAATTTATTTTCTATAATATATATTCTTCTGTATATATTCATAGCACGAATATTACTTTATATTTGACAATATTCATTTATTTATTCATTTTTAAATAGTTTTAAATAATTGATTGCTGTATAATATAATGCGTATATGTATTGTATATCACAAATAATTAAAAATCTATATATTTTTTTATTTATCATCACGTTGATTTATGTGTCTATTTAATAAAATAAAATCATTAAACATCTAAATAACAAAATATACGACCTTACAATAATCATGAGCCATAATCAAATATTTAAATTCTGCAATATATATAATTACTTTATCGTCTTTTCATTCAAATATAATAATATTCATAAATTGGTATATAATATATAATAAATAATAAGTAACCAACGAATACCACATACACTCATAAGATGATCAAAAATATGTGATAATTAAATATTGCGAATATAGGGTATAATAGTACGTAGACTCCATGATTACACATAGGATTTTTTATTTACTAGATCACAGAGAAAGTATTAGAATATTGATACTCTAAAGAGTAAAATCTGATTAAAATTAGATAAAAAACGTAATTTTGAAAAATAATAAAATTTATTTTTAACAGGTTATAGTGTTTTGGAAAAACAACTATTAGTTTGTGCTTGGAAAGTTAAACATATTTTATTTCTATATTTCTTCCTGGTGTTCCTAAACAGTTTTTTTTTTGTTTATTACTTTTTTGTAAATAACTAAAAATCAGTCAAATAATGCATTTGATCGGCTACACTAAACACAAAGTTGAATCATTATCTTATCAAAATATGTATTGCGATACAACTACTATATTAAACTGTAACACAATAAAGTTTGAGATTTAATTGCCTGTTGCATTATAATTATTATGCTTCAAAATGTAAATATAATATTAATTATGGCCATATCTTCATAGATAGATACTAATTCTCCTTGCCGTTCGTATGTTACAATTTTACCCAAATGGTGCTTCTATTATTTCAGATATTATATACACACGTGTAAAGTTTTTGTCTTAAATGTGTCTTATATTTGTCTAATAAGTAATTTATTGCATTTTTTTTTATAGGTGGCAAAATTTCGGGCGTTCGATATCTGCAGAGTTTTTTACTGTTTCTATGCCTTTTTGCAGCTTACTTGTTGCGGGTTAGCATATCCGTCGCAATAGTGGCTATGACGCCTGACAAGAATTCTACTGACTTCTTACTCGAAACGCATTACCACATTCCCGTTAGTAAGAATACATTTTTAAATTATCACATTAAAGTCTTGTTTCATCAGTTTTTCATAAATGTTCCTTTACAGGGCTCATTTGTGTTCACTTTTCATAAACTTTCTTACACTTAGGTGCACAGTACTCAATAAAGCTCCATATATTATTTAGACTCGTTATATCCTTTATAAGTTACTAAGTCCCCAAGCGGTCACTTATCCAGGAAATAAAAACTGTTGACAAAATGTTTCAAAGGTTCCGATAAGAAGATCGATCGTATCAATTCAGATTTTGTGACTATTTCACATTGCCAATCTATATTTTATAACTATATATTATTTGATCAGTGTCAATGTTTTTATCACCTTTTGATTTCTTGATATAAATATAGTGATAAATCTCCCCTAACGAACACCCTCAACTAGAGAATGTTTTTTGAGAGAACAAACTACAAATGTTCTTCAAACTGAACCCTCTGAATAACGGACACCTCTGGATAACGGACAATATTTCAGCAACCGGGAGTGTCCGGTATTTAGAGGTTTCCCTGTACTATAATACTATATTCTATGCGCATGTGGATCAAAAGGTATTCAATTGGACACAGCAAATGAAGAGTATGATCCTAAGCGCATTCTTCTGGGGCTACCTCATCATGAACCTGCCAGCAGCCATGATCGGTCGCCGGTACAACAATCAAATGCTATTGGCCATGAGTATGACGTTAACCGTAGTCCTCAGTCTAGCCACACCAACATTAGTGGTTGCTTTCAATTGGCCGGTGCTCGTACTTATTCGGTTCTTGCAGGGCCTTACTCAGGTAGGAGTGTAGATTTTTAAAATTTATTTTAGTACAGTAAACTCTCGTGGTCATGTTGAAGTTCGAGGGGAACAGAAAAAAGTTCGAGATATCGAGTTTTGTCGTAATGGTAGTTATTTAAAGGGGATTTCAATCGAATTCGAGATTACGAAAAATTCGAGATATCGCGTACGTTCGACATAATCAGAATTTACTGTAGTAAGATAATTATGATTTTTATCAAACAAAAATCAGGGAATCATGTAGAATGTATAGATACAAAATGAATTAAACGTTAAATATTTGCCATCATTATTTTTACGGATAACATTATGTATCACAGCTAAATGTATACGTACATTTAATAATAATAATAATAATTTTATTACGAATATGAATTATTATATGTCGCATTAATACATGGTTTCTGTTTGTCTGATGCGTGTATATTAATTCATCTCATATGTTAATTGCAAATACAATTATTATTATTTCATTAATATGTGTTTCACTAATATACTTTATTATACATGTATGCACAGGCGTTCACCATGCCAATGATACATGGCATTAGCGCCAAGTGGGCGCCACCGAATGAACGTGGTCGTCTCGTTGGATTTGTATTGGGAGGTAAACCATTTTATAAAATTCTCGTATGAGGCACTCTTCAAAAGTAAGATCAACTCAAAAACTATACTTTAGCCTCAATAGCCATCCCAAATTAATCCAACCCATATAAGCTTTACTTATAGTATAAAGTCGTAACTATAAACCAAATGACTACACATTTCATAATATTATTCAATTATTTTTTCACCAAACTTTAAGGCAATACATTTAGATACAGCGAGTAGTTATTATATAACACCATTAATTATACATACACACATTAATATATTTTTAAATACATTTTTAGCTAAAATTTAAAAAAAAATTTACAATTGTACGAATTTTTTTATAAATTATTACTTACCTACGCGGGATTTAAATTTAAAACTCTTTGATTGTACTATCAACTATAACTGAAAAATAATTCACTTTATTTCATAAAAAATATAATTGATAATATGTATAATGACTAATGATTATAAGGGCATTGAACACGCATAGTATAATATTAAGAGTAAATTAAATTCCAATGAACTTTGTATTAAATTCATAATTAATCCTCTTGTTACCGTTAATTATATCTGTATATGCACTTAACGTATATATTAATAATTTGTTGAATTATTGTAACAAATTATTATCAGCGCATTAAAACTTAAAACTCTACCACAGCTGCTATCATGAATATCTCAGAGAAATTTAATCCTAATAACCTCGTGGCATACATTTGTACTGTGCTTTATAAAATCATAACTACTTGAAGAATACCTAATTGTTTTTATGTTTTTATCTATTGACACGTACATAAGTACCAAGGGCCAATAAACGTTTCTTAACATTTTCTGTACTTAACATATTATATACAGTGTCGTACACACGTGAATGACTGGGGAGATATAGTGGTGGATAATATCATATACATATTATTGTTGTTAACTTTAAAGATAATACCACGTAACGTAGAATGGTGTGAATAGGTTCGTGGTGTAAATTGCTTAAAATTAGTTTAAATTTCTATAAAAACCACTATAACTTATGTTATAATTTTAAACGTTTTTACATAAAGACAAAAATTTCACCATAAATAAATAGAAAAAAATTTTAATTACTTTAAATAGCCTACAAAAATTTTAATTCTTTTTGAAATTATATCATGTATAGCAAATTCTATTATAAATATTTTATGAAAATTTCCAGTTTCTACCGTTTATCATTCTTAAATTACGACAAAAAAAAAAACAGTGGTTTAACATAAATTCCTTGTTTTTCCATATTTTTTTTTTGTTTTTTTCGATTATTTTGAACCCGGAGTTTTTAATTCTTTTTTCTCCTTAAAGGCTAAAAATTTGCTACCCAAAGCCCATCTCAGTGTTAAACATTGAAGTATTTTTACTTCCTAAAAAAGATGACAATAGAAACAAAAAAACACACATCATTGTAAAACCAATACTTTCCAAGATATGCCATGTATGGAATACGAAATATACAAATGTATATAATATCAGAACTAATGAATACATATATTTTAGTCTATTGACAGCTATAATCTGCATAAAATATTGTGATTGTGATTTATGGCCATAGATGTAGTAGACAATATTTGTAAGCGATATTTTGGCATTTGACTACCTATCCTCGACTAGTTTGCTGCTAATATTGCGTAGTAATTTAAACTTTGATCCTGTCTTAGTGCTTTCTAAAATAAAACTTGAAATTATTAGTATAATTAGTGCCTATATAAAATAATATATTATAATATAGATAATCATTATTCGGTGATGTTATTTAATGTCTATTTCTAAGGATATTTTATGTTGTGATATATTTATATTATTATAATTTATAAATATTAATTAATTCGATGGGTTGAATTTTTGGCAAAAAGTGACAAAACATTGCATATATAATTTAACCTGCGTACTATATTGTAAGATTGTATGAATTAGTTTTTATGTTTTTAAATAAATATCATGTCTATAGAAAATGCTATTATAAATATTTGTTGAAAATTTCAAGTATTCTTTCTGAATTACAACAAATAAACCAATCAATTTCGATAAATCTGATGTTACGTAAATGTTTCAGTTTTTTCTCTATCTTTTGTTAGTTTTTTCTGATAATTAAAAAAAGTAATGGGGACATATCTTACTTTTAACAAAATAAATAAAAAAAACACAAATGGTCAACTTTTCATGAAAACATCGGTTTTACAAAAAAAGTACTTTATACGAAAAGTTTAACAACAAACAACAATGAAAAGCTTGAAAATATTAAAATTAAAATAATGTAAAAATTCTAACAATCAGTATTAATTAAAAGAAAAAAAAACGTTTAAAATACTATTCAAATTGAAATGCCTTCTATTTTATTTAATTATAATGGTGTATTTTAAAACAAATATATTTGAGCTCATTTAAAATCTTATTCATAGTAAATATGCAAAATATATATTTGCAATTATTACAACTTAAAATAACGTAGATAATATTATATTATACGAGTAGTAGATGTAAGTCTTGTCATTATATTTTTGAATAGTCTGAAAATATTTACCTACTGGTACTGAAATGTTAATATTTATTAATTGTATATAAAAAACATACTTCTTCTATTTTACATATAAATAATACTATATAAAATTGTTACATAACATGTAAATTACTTAAAATTCCTTTTAAAAAGACATTTAAATATTGGTTTTATGCCAATTCTTTGTCGTTTTTACATGTACAAACTTTGTATAAAATGTACTTTAAATCAATATATTTGTATTATTTTTTAATATAGATTTTGTTATTTAATTTGATTACAGTGAACAATATTTGAATGTTTTACAGAAACCATTATTTAAAAGATTTAAAATAGAAAATATAAATATAGTATTTATAATATATTTAAATAACTAAAAGCACTATGAAATAAACTATTTTTTTTATTCAAAAGAATAATAACCCTATTGTCATCATGGCTCATTGAGAGTTCATAGTTTTTTACAAAATATTTTACATTACTATAGCGTGGGTGATATTTTTTCTTTTTTTATATATATTAAGATAATAATACAATAAAAAAAATAAATTATAAGTAATATTAATAGAAGTGATGAATTTATATAATTTTACATTATATAAGTTTATCCAATCCAATTTGTCAGAGAAAGAATATTATTATGTTGCTATAAACTAAACTTACTATAAATAAAACTATATATAAACTATTATTCGTTACCTATAATAGTATGTCATTATGTAACTATAATACTTCTTTAAGTTTGTTAAATGTATTTCTTAAAAAACTGTGATATTGATATTAAATCTAAAGTTACCATAGTTTATTAAAGTTATTATTATTATTTATTTTTTTTTTTAATGCCAATTTTCTTAAAGGTATAAATATTTTTTTAATCACATTATGTAATTGATCCTAAAAAAGTATCGAGATGTATTGAAGTGCCTCGTGCGAAAATATAATTGTTATAGATTTCAATAATAATTTCAGGTTTATATTTTAGGTCTCCAATTTGGCACTGTCATAACATTAGTTGGCTCTGGATTCTTGGCTAGTACTCGATCGGGGTGGCCGTCGATTTATTACGTTAGTGGTACATTTGGAATGTTTTGGGTAATAATATGGTTGTTATTTGGGTCAGAAAGCCCAGATACACATCGTCTAATCACGCAATTTGAGAAAAACTACATCAAATCATCACTAACCCAAACGGTTTCAGAGAAAAAGGTATAAGAGTCTTATGACATAATACGAGTATATATCTTATAGTGTAAAGAAAACATGTGGGGGAGGGGTTGTTTACGAGCCTAGTAACATAATTTTTAACCATTTGATTACTGTTTAACAATTTTTAAATTTGTATATTCCATAACTTAACTGTTTATTTTTTTGGGCCCACCTTAGAACTTGATAACTCCTTGGAAAGAGATATTCACTTCGATGCCGGTATGGGCTGTTACAATATCACATGCTGGTCACAATTGTGGATTTTGGTTGCTGCTTAGTGAAATGCCCACGTTTATAAGTGCTGTACTAAAGTTTGACATAAAATCGGTAAGAATTTGTTTGTATAATTGTATTATATATTATGTAACTGTGGCGTTGCTTATTTACAAAACCGTACGTTAAAAAATGTATATATTTAATATTTATTCAAGCGAAGACCACTATAATATTCATTAAGTATTCGACATTTGTACTACGGCTTAAACATTTTAAAAAATTAATTGCAAAGTGGATAAATGTTTCGATATTAAAAAAATAGTGGACATTTTAGTGAAGAAGAACTTGTGAAAATAAGCAATAAGCATGGCAGCAAATAATATATTATGTAAATTATAGATATTGAACAGTAACATCATTGATTATAAATACTAATAATATTATTCATAATCAATGGTGACATATAGTATATAATAAATTACATACATCACTATTTACAAATTTTATTGATTTTATACATTTTCTATTCAAAATCAAAAATTGACAGTACCTATGAGATATGTATTAGATACGATAATGAGTAAAAATTGTGGTAAACGTTTTCAGGATGGACTTGTGTCTGCATTACCTTACTTGGCCATGTGGCTGTGTCAGTTTCCAGTCACATATTTTGCCGATTATATGAACAAAAATAATGTGACTTCTCTCACTTATTCGCGTAAATTTTGGAATACCTTAGGTAATATAATAGACATTGCATTTATTTTTTATACTTATAACACGTAAATGTAGTACTATAACAGTGCAATGTGTAACCTCGCCATGTTATAATAATGGACTGACGATAATTTTTTGCATGTTTTTTGACAAAACTAAACTTAAGAGAATTTCAGCGCACTATTTGTTTTCTCTCTTTGACCCACGTACATATTATAGCACATTTACGTTTAGCAGAACCAACCCTGTGTTATTTCTTTTAATATTAGAGTGAATTCACATATCATCAAACTTTAAACTAAGAACATTACCTGTATCCCTTCGTTGGAAATTGTATGATATTTTAATTTTTGTGTAAGTTATGAGCGAGTAAATTATTACAATTTAAAAATGCTTATAAATTATATAAAAATTAAAATATCATAAAAAAGAAAACTTGGGGACACACGTAATGTTCTTAATTTAAAGTTTGATAATATGTGAATTCACTGTAATATTAAAAGTAACAAAACAAAGTTGGTTCTGCCAAACATAAATTTGCTATGTTGAGCGTGGATCAGAGAGAGAAAATAAATGGCACGTTGACATCCTTTTAATAAATAAACTAAAACAGTTTTTCATTTGAATTTAATTCAAATTAATTTAAAATAACTTCCAGAAAAAAGAGTTTCAATCTTTGATCATTTTATAATTGTTCCTTAAATTAATTTTCCATTTTATTTTAATTCGTTACCTTTATAAAATTATACATTTTTATAAAAACTAGTTAAAAAGAATATTATTTTTAATCGTCAAAATGTTTATTCGTAACATTTATACTAAACCGGTTTTGTAAATATTTTAAGAATATAAATAAATTTTTTTTAATAATATTTATTTTTTGTTTTGACACATTAAAAAAGTACATAGTCTCTTTTCGAATAGTTCTCGGCACGTGCGATTTAAGTATCAGAAAAAATAATATAAAACACGTCGACATAATAATATTATATTCAATTTCTAATTACTATATTATCACAAAATAGATTAAATCTATTTAATCTATTCTGTGTTATTAGTTCACATTGTGTATTATCTATACATAATCATATTCGTATGGATATAAATTTACTTTTCTCGATTATATTTTTTGTTTTCTATTATTATGGTTTTTTTCATTGATTGTAAATTGTAACTCGGCGGCAAAGGCCATTAGCAAATTATCGTTTTATTTTGACTACTAAAGTATTCTTTGTATCGTTAGTTTTGTTAAACCCCCTCCCCCCCGTTTAGGCGCAGGCGTAAACGTAAAATAATAATAAATAAAGTTTTTCGCATAACGATCGAATTGAATTTTTTCAAATAAAATGAGCCGACACACTCTTACGCCGCGAGAACGGTTAAAACGGCGGAACCTACGCGCACAAAACAAAAAAAAAAAACAAATCGTAGAATATTATACCACAGAAATCACTGTGTCCACAAGTCACTTTATTTCTGTTGTTCGCGTACAATGTTTAGGGATGAGCGGCGGTGCGATGGGTCTCTTGGCCTTGGGGTACATGGGCGACAACGCAAACGCGGCCATATGTACGTACGTGTTCGTGGTGGCCATCGGTTGCTGTACGAACGTCGGTTTCAACATTAACCATCTCGATTTGGCGCCCAATTACGCCGGGATTTTGATGGGCTTCACGAACGCCGTGGCCGCCCTGGGTGGCGTGATGGCGCCCACCGTCTGCGGGTTCATCGTACACGATCAAGTGAGTACCTATATATATATATATATATATATATATATATATATATATATATATGGTGAGTGTTGGGTTATTATTTTTGTTTTTTCGTCGAATCCAAATAGCAATCGTTATTGGAATCTCGGGTTTTCATTATTTCTAATTGTGTTGTCGTCTGTGCAGACTTCGGTAGACGAATGGAGGATCGTGTTCACGCTGGGAGCCGTCATACTTTTCTTCTCCAGTGTTTTTTACATAGTTTTCGGATCTGCGGAGGTACAGCCGTGGAACGAACCTAAAAACGAAAACGGTAAATCGAAATCATTAATGATTATTCACTGTGATATCCGTGCTAATCGCCGGCTACATAATAATACAATGTAGCCATAAGCAAACGTCGTGCTGTATACTATATATATATATAATACCATAACATGATGTAACCTATAGTTCTACGTTCTCCGCGTGTTAAACAAATACAAAGAAACACCTGCCGCTCGAAGACAGTTCCCGCTGAACGACTTACTGTAGGTACCAACCAAATTACGATATTTTGAGACACACTAACGCTGGTGACTTTGGTCTCGTCAATAATATGCAACATAAATTCAGACCGGTTTTTTTTTTTTTTTATTATTTTTTAAATACTTATTTTAATTGTTCACAAAAATGTCCCATACATCACATCGTTAGTACTCATTACTCATTACACTCGCAATACTCAATGACAGAGCATTATTCACGTCTCCTGAATTATGCACAATAATTAAATTATAGATATTCTGAACGTGGAACTATATAATATGCCCGTTATACGACAATGTATTATAATTACGTACGTTTACAGTCGGTGTTCGGAGTTACATGCAAATGAAAACAGATTATGGTTCCTCTGCGGGATATACGTCTTCGTCATCATCGTTTGGTAAATTAACGTGAACTTAACAATTGACGCTGAAAAAACAAAATTCGTTTTATTTTTCTTCGCCCACAGTTAAAGTCACGTCAAAGTATACCATGTTTGTACGACAATAATCAAGCACATTTTTTATGGCGAATAACATCGCGCTGTTGCTAACTTTTTTCGAAAATAATGACCGACATTAATTTTTGTACATTCTGTTGTTGTTATATTTTAGTTTATTATAGATTTATAGTTTGCTATATTTTTAAAATAGTCTTTTACGTTTTCGCGGTTTTTCAAACTCGATAACTATCCTGCAAAACATCATATACTATATAATATTATTGCTATTTATTTATATGCGAATTATTTCAATTTGTTTTTATGTAAATGAGAAAAATTAAAAAATATAACATATTTAAATATCAATGTTGTCAAACTTAGCTATTATATAGATGTAAATGTAAGATTTTTATTATTATTATTTTAAAGTAATGTACGTATGTCAAGTTAAAAATTTAAATATTGTAATGGACTATATATACCAACAAAACATTTGATGAATTATTATAAATATGTATTTATAGTGAGCATAAGAGTTTATTAAAGGTATACACTTCAATTATACAATATTATATAAAAAAAGGTCGTACACTTTACCGTTCAGTTACATAGCATATATAGTTGATGATTTGCAAATGTATAATAGGTACATAATGATATTTATGATGTACCATAAGAAAATGTATAATTACCATATATATTTATTATTTATAATTATTTATTTATTAGTGCTCTTATTGTCTTATTATCAATTATAACTTATTATTATACATTATTCACACCTAATTGTTATTTTCGTTTTTGGTCTGTATTGGTGTTTTACTATCAAAGCATGCACTAGGAAAATAAATTGTATTTATCTAATGGTTAATGATGGAAAGAGGCCTTGAATCCTTACATGTCTTTAAAAATTATAAAAATATATTTAATATATATCAAAAACATATAAATATACAATATATATATTTTAATACACTCATATAATTTAAGTATGCGTTAATATTATTTTTAAAGCTTAAATAAATACCTATACCTTTAATCTTATTACTTTTATGAATAATCTTTTTAAAAAAAATAACTCAAGACCTTGTTTCAAAACTGTTCGTTTTGTATTAATTGAGAGTTCATTTAAAATTATAATAGTGCTCATATATATTGTAAAATCTGAATTCTGTATGTTTCTTAAATTTATTTTATTTTTATGTAGGTACCCGCCTATTTGCTAACGCCTAACGTTAAAATTATATAATATTATTATATAGTATATAGTAAAATTCTAATAATTTATAATTTTATCAGTAAAGAAACAAAAAAAAAAATCTGAAAAAAAATGTCTTACTATACTTTTGGTTAAAAAAAGATCATAGACAGGACTAAGTCTGTTAAAATAGGAAGGGAAAATGTTAGTGTAGTGTAGTAGGTACTTATCGAAAATAATCTAGGACCCAACTAGTGTAGTATCTAAAAAAATCCAAGACCCAACTAGGATACAGCCAAATATCATGTAGACAAGATTTGGGTAAACGAGGATGAATGGACGATGTATGGATACATTATTATTATAGACAAGAAAAGCACCATCGTCTAGCATTTTAGGTCAAACACACTAATGCGATCGCTTTTCACAATGCTACGGCTTCAATGACGACTAAACAAAAATTAAAATTTGTAATCATATATTTTTTATTTATATTCAAATGTACAGTAAATAGTTCACTTCACAGTTGTAAAGACACAAATGACAACACAAACAATCTAATATAATTTATTACAAACCTGGGAATGCTATATATTTTGTGATAATCCTATACTCCCGTATTAAAATTTTGTATAGTCACGCATGAATATACAATACCTATATAATGGAAAATTCAAATTACGTAAATCAAGCTGTCCGAAGTTATTAAACTTAACAAATAAAATAGAATAATATGCTTAATCTGAAATAATATGATATTGAAGGATAATTTTGTTAAACAGTTGACAAGCATTTGTCGAAAATAACTAACCCTTAAAAAATATTGTTTGATGATCGCAGCTTAAACAAATAATAATAATTGAATCTTAAAATAATTGTAATAAGATGCTATGGCAGCTACAGTTTCTGTACGAGCAGTAAACAATAACATGGCGTTTGCAATTATATCCAATTCAAATAGCTTTCTATGATTAGAAATTAAACCAATAGTTAACCTTTTCACTGCTAAGTTTTTTTTTTCTAAAGTTCCTAAATGATTAATTTAGTTAAATTGAACCATATGTTGAAGTCAAAAAAATATATATATATATATTGACTTGAATTATAAGTTTAAAGTTTATACGACCAGGGGTAACCAAACTAGGAAACCTAGCGTAGGATCCTCATACTATGGTATTGAAATAATTAAAATGCAACGTACCTACAAATTATATTTTTAACTGTTTATTAATAATTAGATAGTCATCAGTTAATTCAGTATAATAGTAACAAAATAATGCTATTTAAAACAAATTATATAGTAGAAAATTCAAATCTTATTATTAGTATGATATATTTTAAAGCATGGAGCTGGACATAACCCAACATCGTGTCTTTTCTTTTATTTTTTAATTTTTGGCATACATAACACCGTCTTTGAGGATTTGTCTTCTTAGATGTTGGTGGTACAGTGGATGGAAAATGTCTTATCTGTCAATCGCATAGGTATCACAGTATCACTGCTGCGTGGACGACCTGTTTTGTTCAAAGCACTTTTCATTAAATATTTTGTTAGTATTTATCGGATTAGTTGAAACTGATAGCTTGCCAATGGTAAATGTTTTCCAGTAACAGTCTTGTATGAACTATATGCATTTAGTAAGGATAGATCTACCAGGTGGAAAAACAGTTTTTTATACCATTTTATGGTTTTTCTCACACATTCAATTGAGCTCAACAACATATCTGTTTTGTCTATAGCACCCATATTTTCATTATATTTCAACACAGATAGAGGTTTATTTACTTGGTTTCCATGATGATCTTTTTTACCAATAGCAATCATTTTATTTTCAAATTGCGTTAGGTTAGAAAATATTTTTACAAATAAAATCAATTTAATTATATGCTAATAATTTTAGTTGTAACAATATTATAATAGCACATATACCTATAATATGGCTGTATTCCTAAATACCATATATCATTATTATAATATTATATTACGTTTTTTGGTGAAGTTATTTCACGTTCTTTTTTTATTTGCAGCGGTATTTCTATTTTTCCACAAGGTGAAATTTCAAATTTCAATAATATTTTTGATAGAATTAATTTCAATTTCAATTCAGCGACACGTTTTCCTGTAAAAATACATTCTAAATGAAACTCGATATTACATAATGAATAACGGTTAATGACTAAAGTAAAGGTATGTATATTTTCATATTTTGAATAATAATATATCTATGCAATCCCGAGGTCCATCGCCAAAGGGTAAAAATGTTCCATTTGGTCGCTTAGATTTTTCTTCCTCCGTAAATCTTTCCGGGTCGAAAGTATCGGGATTTGGATAATACTTTGGATCATGGTGTATACTATAAATTGGTATTAAAATATTTTGTCCTTTTTAAATTAATAATAATTCCCCAGGAACGTTATAATCTTGTGTAGGTCCTCTCAATAGAGCGGTAATTATGGTGTACTTACGATGAGTTTCTGAAATAAAGTATAGTGCGTTTCTTACAAAAATAATTAATATGAGTATTTCTCTACAGCGCAAAACTCTACAAAATAATTAATTATTAAAACTCCTCATGTTCGCAGGTCCGTTCTTATCATTTTTATTTGCCACTGTTTACGACAAACTATTACCGAAATTGATCTCTCTGTATAGAACGATGCGTATTGCCAACTATGATCCATGTTTAAATATTTAAGTTATCCTAATGTACTATTTTTCTTGCTTTCTATACCGGACTTATAACAACTTTAATGCACGCTTGAATTGTATAGGCATATCTAATTTTGTTAAATTACTATCCGAACTTTGGACCTCGGTCTTTATTTAAATAATAAATAGAAATAAATTAAATAAATATTTAATTATAATTATTACCGTCTAA
>JACXSJ010003480.1:0-23149 GCA_014851325.1 Pentalonia nigronervosa | reverse complement strand
GTGTAAGTTTTTGCCAACTTCAAAAATGTTTTCTAAAAATTTGAAAAATTTTGTTTTCTTTAAATTTATTTTCTTTCCGAATTAGTTTAGGACTTTAGATAATATTAAAATAGTTCATAACCTACCACACAAACCACATATTTTTGTTTGTCAAATTCCCTTTAAAATTTATCAAAATTAAAGATTGAATTTTTTTTTTTGTTTGGGGGGTGTCCAGACACCGTGGACACCCCCCTCCAAAATACGCCACTGGTTACAATATATACCTAATATTTTATAAGTTATATAATAAATATAAATTAAAACAAATACTTTACATTAAATTATGTATAATTTAAATTAATGTCAAAACTATTTTCCTTGTTTTTGCTGTATTTATTTAACACTGATTCGGTTTGTATGTTATTTGCAACATCCCTTTTAATAATTAAAATAGACTTCTATCAATTTAATTTGTTATATATCTGAAAAACTGCGTTTACACGTTGCACTTCTTGGAATTGTAATTACAATTTGAAATAATTTGTTATCTAGTTAGAATTAGCCTCATCTTAAATTGTTTTTTTAAAAAAAATAATTCTATTCATACTATTTTTGGTATCTTATAGCAGGGATTAGGGAGTACTCAATAGAGTTCGGGGGTACTTCAGCACCACCGAACTTCCCCTAGTAACGCCTGTGGCGTTTACAACCAATAGTAGAATATGAATTGCCAGAAGAACTGATCGAAGAGAGAAACAACAACACGATTGCAGGGTTGGGTGTCATGATTAAGGCATCTAGTAAGGGTTGGAAGTTGTCGTAAACAATGTTATAAAATGAAAACATAGAGTTGCTGTATAAATTTAATATCCAAAATCGAAACATCCATTATACAATCTGAATGTTTGGCGTACTTGTCGGAAAAAGAATTAATTAAACGATATACGACTATCAGTCGAGCACTAATTTCAACCTAAGAGTTTGGTAAGACTCGTATGGACCTTCCCTCTCTCATCAAGTATAAACTATTTAATCTAAACGGGGCACCGTATGGTTGTGCCGCCGACTTTAAAGACTTGTCTCCTATCGCGTATACCAAGCATCATACCCCGGCGACATATATGATCCATTTATAAATTGGCATTTGGGCGGAAGATGCAAGCTGGATTCCGCCTCGTTCGCCATCGCCCGACGGTATTATTATGGAATATACGGCCGTGTAAACAGTAATTTATTGGCGGCGATGCAGTTTCGGATTGTCGCGGAGCAGACGACTACGGTGACGACGACGAGTGACACGTTCCATTGGCGGTCGACCAAACACTTAAAGCGTGCAAGTCCACTGCCAAATCTAATGGGTCGGTTAATATAAATATCGTCTTAATGCGCGTGACCCCTTCTCCATCCCCTGTACGCTATTAGGAGATGTCGACGAAATTTCTCGTGTCCGGACACTTTGTATGATACACAATAAGATATCTATATAGTATACCGCCCTGCTAAAGTGAAAGGCAGTGACTGACAATTTTCCAAAAATTATATTATTGCACAATATTGTTTATTAGGTCATTTTACAACGTTTTTTACCAGTGGCGTAATTGGGAGATCGAAAGGATTGCACTTTCGACCCTAAATATAATGCTGGGGTCACAAAAGTATTAATCTTCAACCTCTGAAGTTAAACCAATAAATTCATTAGTTATAACTGCATTATTAAAAAAGAGAACAATAATGAGACAGTTACAATTTTATAATTCTGAATTTCGTATTCTAACTGTAAAATATTAAATAGGTACACGTGGTTTATATAAAAGTAAGTTATTTTAAGAATAAAAACTTAAAATGCATAGTATTTTTAATATGTACCTATAAAAAAAGAATTATGTATAAATTTATAATGAATTTTATAATATACATTTAAATATTTTTTATTTTATTTAGTATGTTTTAGAACATAAGAATATGATTTTGTTAAAACATTTGTTTTAATAATGTTAGGGACGTAGAGGCAAAGCTTCCCACAGCTCATTGCATATTCTGAGTTATTTTTGCATTTTTGCATTCCTGATATTATGTCCAAATTACGCCACTGATTTTTACTATAGGTTGTAATTCAGTAAAACTTCATAAACATCACAAAAACGAGCCTTCAATATGTATTACTTGCCTAGATTTCATCGAATAGTAAAGAAATGAGATATCCTAGAAGAAAACGCAGTATGTATGTGCTGCGTAATTACTGCTTATAATGTGTTTTGTAAATTTATTCAGGGATATATTTATACTACGTGGTTTGTAGACAGTAACCCTAGATTAACTGCTCAATTGCAGATAGCAGTATCTACATGTTTATTGTTAAATGCCAATATTTTAAATTATTTTCGTACATGTTAATAATAATTAATTATTCAATAAAATATACAGATTTTAATGAGTTGGTTTCAAACTTTGATTATATATATATATATATATATATATTTATTTAATTAGTCGAAATAAATATCATTAAAATATGTGTAGATATTGTCTTTTTAATTGTAATTGTAGTCATTTTTTATTATCGCAAACTTAATTTTGCCAAAAAACGTTTAAAAATAATTGATTTAACAAAAATAAAATTAAACGGAACGATTTCTGAGGTAAATTACTACAAATAATGATCGGTATATTATTGAATAATGTTGTTAACAAACAAAAAAGTTAAAAGAAAAAAAATAAGAACAACTATTTTTTCAAATATTTACATTTTTGTAGATACTGCTTTTCACTTTAGCACGGCATTTTACGTCCTATACAACGTATTATGTACGTATATATACAGCAGTGCTTGAATTGTGGAGGGGATGCGGGGGGTCGGATTCTCTCTTTCTTTTAGAAATTATTTACGCATACCCTTTCTAATTATATTATTATCAATAAGACATTTAAATAATTAGGTCCGTACATTTTTTTACACTTTTGTCTCCTTTTTCTAATTTTTTGCCAATTCAAGCACTGGTATACAAATACTGAGGATCGTACAAAATATGAAGGTACATATGTGCCAGCTGATGACGCAATAGTAGGTATATACTTACAGCTAGATACTACTTAAGGAACTCGTCGGGAGTCCGATTCGAGTTATATCTAGACAATGTATATAATATTATACTGTTAAAGCTATTCTAATCTAACGACCAACTACGGTGTATTTCAACATAATATATTATGCGGGCTCTGTTTCATACAAACCCGTACTTGTGAAAGAGGTTAAGGGTTAAGGGAAAATTGGTCCTGCGTACGTCTGTGCAGGTCTCAAACACACATAACGTCTGCAGAAATGTCCAAAGATTCACGAAAACTTCAGTAAACTTTGGCTGAGCTGCATTAGCATATAGTAGTTAGGTATCTAAATATTTCGACTCACGATGAAACGTGCATTAAAGCAGCGATTAATACTTATGTTATGTACTCTGCGAAAAAAAAAACTATAAAACTGTCTATGAGCTACAACAAGTTTAAATTTTCAAAGTATTGATTTTATATGTTTTTGCAGACACACTAAGACTTGGTAACATTATCGTTTATAACAACGATATTGTTTGTAAAAGCACAATTACATCGGCACGTATCTTGCGCAAATTACAGACTCGCATGTACAACAGATGGCAGAAGGAGACGGTGTAATGGAATACTTAGATAGTACCTATTGCATCCAATTCGATTATCAAGACGGTAAAAGAAACGACTTTGATAAGTATTGTGTATCTTAATTTCATTACCAACTCTAAATCCAAAAGCATCCATATTATGTACAGTAATAATACTTTGAACAAATAACACATTTGACATTTTTTTTACGATAGGTACTCAATAATTTTATTCTCCAAGCTTCCAATAATATAAATTTATAATATTAATTAAATCAAACTTGAAACCATGAAAAAATGGTCTATCGTTGCTTTATCGTTCAATATAAATATAAATTAATACATCAGACAATTGTACACAAAATGGTAGTCACTATTATTATTATTTATGAACAATAAGTTCTAAATAGTTACTAATTTTAGATAATTTGCGGAAGTGGTGTAACAATTTCAACAAAATTACTACTTCCAAATTATATATTATTATAGTGCTGGCGAAATATTGAACAATGATAAGTGATAACGCATAAGACGCATTAATGTCAATTTATAATAAAATACTATTAGATATTTCCTTTTTTCTTACAAACATCGTCTGATGTGATTTGATTTTATAAATTAACTAAACACGCAACGTTTAAATTGACTTGACCAAGCTTTCAAATGCATCAATATTAGATGAGTACAATATTATCATATATATGATATCATTGATATCCAGCAACTTCGTATAAATAGTAAATACATAGCTCACTGGAAGCCATAAATTAAAAAAGTACGTTGAAGTTAGCCTTTGGAATATAGCATAATATAAATAATACACTTGACTGTTCGAGAAATTTTAAATTACGTAGCACATCTAATCTATACATTTTAATAAATACTAATTAATAACTGTAAAAATATCATTATTTATCTGGAGGACTATAAGCGAATATCTATTATCGAAATAATGTTCATAAATGGTGCTGCAGATATGGAATCTACCTCAAAACTATGGAAGAACGGATTTCTGTGTGCATTAGAGTTAATCGAGACGACCATTCCGGTCTTACAACTTTTAAGAGGGTAGCATTAAATTCAGGCTTTTAAAAATTGTGTAAATTTGACTTTGGATCTTAATTTGTTATCTAAGGTGACACCAATATCAAATAGACAGTCTAAAATTAAATTTGCATAATACGACTATAAAAAATAATAATATGTATCGTACATTTATTTTAAGTTTTTAACATACACTTTTAATATTATGAAAGTGACAAACAGATTAACGTGTTGATTGTTTGAACTTGGAATTGTTGTAAATTATGAATTGTAACATATAATTAATAGTATTATAAGAATAAATACATAATGATTTTAATGACGTGACTCGTATTACTGTTATGGGCTCTAAAAACAAGATTATTATTCAAATCTTTTTAATTAGGTTAGATTTAATGATGTTCAAGTTTAATGTGACAATGTGTTAAACTATAAAGTACTTTAACTATAAAGGAGAATGAGTAAGTACTAGAGAGTAAATTTCACTTATTGTGAAATGCTGTTTGTATTAATTTATAAGAAATCATCAAAATACGGGAACATTTTAATGTTACTTATATCAAAGAAATCTCTCATTAAGTACAATTAAAATATCGAATCAACATAATACATTAATTTTATTTAGCAAAATCCAGATTTGGGTACACATTAATTATGTTTTTAATCAATGAGATCCATATCTAATTTGCAATATATCATACAGAGTTTTAAATTATACATTCAAAATAATAATAAATCCGTACGATTTTTGGAACAGAAAATTTATGTTTTGCGTTGGCACATTAAAAAAATTAAAACAGATAGCTATAACAGCTATTGATACAGCGTCCAATATCCATCATAAGTTATAAGCGTAATCGTTAATACAATATAATACGTCTATTGATAATTTATTTTTATTTTGTTACACATATATTTATTGTATCTTTAATATTTTGTTTTGTTTAAAATGACTATTGTCAAGACTGTAATAAAAACCATTTGGCGTTAATTATTATACAAAATAAAAATAAATAATACAATATAATCATATAATTATTACCTACTACAGTATTTTTTAATTCACTTTCTGTGTACATAATAATATGATATTCCTTAAATGAAATATATTAGGTTCTATTTTGTATAATGTTTCATCGCACTATTTTAACACTTTCAGTTACAACTTAACAGTTTTAAATATGAACGTGGTTTATCAAATGTTAATCGTTGAAAATGAAAATGTATTATAATATATTATAATAATATATCTGTTCAACAGTTGACAGAGTTCTGAATTCTGACAACAGTATTTCGACACCTATTTTTAACACTGAGTAAAAAAAGTTGACAGTTTACAATTTATTTATGTAACAGTAAGTTGTTATCAATGAAACAATGTACATTGAATAATTAATGTTTATAATAATACATAAACATGAGGTTAAAAAGTAGTAATTTATAGATTGCAGTGTTTGTTAGCTATTTGTATTCTACATAATATTTCATATTTATATAATTCTGAGTCATGTGTTTATATAAATAGGTAAATGGAATACATACAGATTATTATTTTTGATCATCACGTATATAAACATCGATAGCAATAATTGCATGCTTTGATATAAATCGTTAATCTTCGTTGTTTATTAGGTAATGCAATGAATAATGATCCTTTGTACTAAAAAAATATCACGTAAACTATTTTATTTTTTTTTTAAATAAATATTTTTATTTTTATATTACTTATCTGATGATTTTTTTTCATAAAAAATTCTTTATTATAGTTTAAAGAAAGAATATTCATATATTCATTGAAATATCAGTTCATTCTTTATTTTTATCTATATAGTAAATGTCTATAAATAAATTTAACTTTTCCATTTAACTGTGTATAGGTAGTTAGGTCATAACATTGAATTACTGCTTTTATTCATTTTTTTTCCAAGTGAAATATTGTTTGTACCTTATGCGTATATTATATTATTTCTACAGTATTACGTGCAAAAGTGTTTAAATCACTAGCAAAGTCGTGAGATCATACATACGATAAATATTTAAAAGCGAGAATAGGTAAGGTTAGGTTTTTTTTTACTAACCTTAACCTTTACTAATGACATACCTACGTATATAATATAACCAAATATGTCTATACAATTATATTGTACATACATTTATTATCACTTTTTTTTTTTTGATTGGATGAGGTAGAACGTAATCTTACAGCACATAAGATACGGTTTATTGTTTGGTCGCAAATATCTACCTATATGCAGGTTTCACTGAATGACACTTATACATGGGTGCACCCAAGGTTTTTTTTAGGGGGAGAGCTATATAAAATTATTTTTAAGTAGTCAAAGTACTTATTTTTAATATGTACAAAAATCCGAAAGCACGCTTGTACATAATCTTTTATACTCACTTGTTTATGAAATAATCTATATCATATTAATATTAATTTTTACACTTTGGATTTTGATTTAGTCGTGATGAAGGTATAACTTTTAAAATATTATTGATAATTTGGTTTCTCTAAGGTTTGTTTTCATAATTTATTAATTTAGTTATTGTTTGGTAAATATTTTTTACCCATAATGTTAATAAAAATATCATATCATATTAAAGTAGCATCTTTATGATAACTTAAAAATAAACGTTTTCAGATCGTTCTAAAGCATTTTTCTAATTGTTATATCCAGTCTTTACAAATTGAGTAAGTACCTTTGAAAAACAGTGACTAATATATGAAGGGGCAAATAAAACATGTGTCTTACAAAATACACTATTTTCTAATTTAGAAAATGCCATCTATTTATATTTTGTCAACCAAAATCGATTAAATTTGTTGTCTTAAAACCCTAGTTTTTGAACACTAAAAATATAACTATAATCGGGAACCCACATATTTTGAAAAATTTTTTTTTTCTATGATCACTTATTTTAGATTCTGAGCAAAGCTATAAATTAATTGATTTTAGAATGACGTGTGTGTTTTCCATTTTTTTTTGTCTTTGCACACTATAAGAAGCCGAAAAAATGTTTCGATTTTCAACTTCAGTATCTTTATAAGTTGTAATTTGTGTAATTTACAAAAAAAGTTAAGCGTAAATTCACTATAATTTTTTATGAGCGTCTAAAGTTAAAAATTTGACCAATTACGTCAAAATCACTAAAATTTGAAAATTATTTTGAGTTAGGAGTTCATAAAAATGTCTTTTTATATCAAAAATTTGAAAATTAATTACAAGATTCCACAAGCGTTATTACTTATTATTATAGAAGATCGTTTTTTTTTTAAACTATTTAATGATTTTTTAGGTGTATACATGTTTCAATTTTATAAAGTTTGTTGACAAGTTCTTTTAACTTATCCCCAGGAAATATTTTTTCAAAGTATATTACTTCCCGTATACAGGTTTCATCAGAATCGATTTTTATCACATTTTTGTTTCAATGTTTAAATTTTGTTTCACCATAAAAATAACAAAATAAGAATGGAATTAAGATTAAGCAATTAAAAAAAAAAAATCTATTTGAAATAAAAACATTTTAAAACATATCTGTGGTCTGTGATTATATAATATTATATTATTGTACACTATATGGTATAATATAAAATAACTTTGAATTGTTTAATAACATAAATTTAGAAATAAATTATTTTTATTTTAAAAAAATAACAAAACTTAAACTCTATTTTCAATTAAACTAAATTCATCATCACCATCCAATTTACTCAACAAGATACTATAATCTAGGGATGAGTAATTGCCGGCCCGTGTACCTTTTTTATCTGGCCCGTGCTACATTTTATGAAGCATATCAAATCGAACCAAAGAAATTGTCTTACAAATGAAACAATAGGTCATCTACTTCGTGTTTCCACTACCGACATAGAAGTTATAGAAGTTGCGATTTTGCAGCGTTATCATCTGCTGCAATCACACATCCTCAAAATTCAAATTAAACAAGTTGTAAAAATCAAACAAAACAAAATATACTAACAATAAATAGTTAATTTTAACGACCTTTTTTTCCAACCTCTAGCCCGCTAGATTTTCTATTTGTTAAAATTAGTCCTCTAGAATCTTTGAGTGTCCATTCCTACAGTTATATTCTAATGTATCATCTAGTTTTTAAGCAGTCCTTTTATAATTATTTGTATATCATCATACTTCTACGTTCTCTATATTATGTAATTTAATATTTCCTGTATCACCTGATGGCCTTATTGTAAACGCTTGTTTATTTAAATTAAAAAAAAACAAATAATAATATGATCATAATATAATATAATCATTTTGAATGAGGTTTGTTAGCCCCTCTCCTTTCTCGAGTGCGCTGCTTTTGTACTAATAGCCTATTTAATATATATATATATATAATATAAAGGCCAGATAACACGGTTCGATATTTAATAATAAAATACGCAGTATATGTTTAGAAATCCTCTCCAAGACCTTAGACTTTGCTGTCGACGTTGTATTTTCGCGGTAACAGTAAGTTGTTATAAAGAGATTAAAAAGCGTCCTTTGAGCGAACCAGCGTGGACTTGTTGACGTCAATTACAGCCATACACACATAGGTACCTACCGAAAGTAGAGCACGGCGGCTGAATATTATATTGGATCTGAAACGAAATAAAACGATTGAGAACTGCTCACCGACATCGTCATCGGGCGGCGGGTGGAGAGCCCGCGCAAAGTAATCAAAAACGTCGAGACCACGCTGGAGTGTAATATTATTATAATATTGTATTATCCGAATCGGCGAGCACTCGACGTCGGAAAAACGCACCTTTCCACCAACGTTCAAAAGACCGACACGTTTTCGTTTGAATATCGCACAATACAACAATATAATAATATATATATATTAAATTATTATAATACGGAAAGGCAAAGAGCATAGTCACAATAAAAAAAATCCAGTCGAACCCGCTGCGGTAGACCTAGCTATAATATATAGTTTGTTGTTGACATGAAAAAAAACCTTCCATATGCTAAGACCCCGAAAGGTACACAATAAAACTTAAAAAAAAAAATCGTCAATGATCTACAGAAACAAATATTTAAATTTTAGAGCTACCTGTTTAAAATCTTATTTTGAAAATAATTCAGAAAATATGCGGAAATATTGTATAAATTATCAATGTATTGCCACATTGGAAGTTTATTAACTTATGTTTTTTTCAAGCTTACGTGGGAATATAGAATGTTTTTAAATGTCACTTATGCGACGTTTTTTGACTGATATTTAGTGTAATATTATACTTTTTATCACATAGAAGGTAATTCAATTTATAGTAGATAACACCGTGGAGTAATAAAACTAAACACGAGGTTTTATTTATTATTTTTCATTAATTTTACCATAATACATGCTAAATATATTTAATAAAAAATAATAGCTTATTTTTTTCCCGAATCCAGGGACATCAGTACCATGAAATCGTAAATTTAGCACATACCTATTATAGTAGGATGAAGGATATTTTTCGTGTCAACGGCGAAGAATAATAATTATGACTCGTATGACGACGTCAGCTACTGCCAAATTAACACGAAAATTTATACAACAATATTATAATAATATATAGTACGGTAAGTCAAATTATAATATTTATAAATAAAACTTTAAACATCGCCTGTGTACGAAAGTCTTATTTTTGTGGTCGTTTCGGTCGAGTGATACGAAATTCCGCATTCGTCGTGTGACAACTATATATGTGTGTGCTAGTATTATGTATATTATGCGCGTCTATATACAGTGGCGAAACGTGGCAAGCGGACGTCCGTTTCTTTTTTTTTTTTATGTGTGCGCATAAAATATGTGCGCATAGAAATATAAGTATACCATAAATAACCGAACGGTCGCCGGAGCGTAGTTAACCTTTTCCTCCTGCAGCAGCGGGCGGAGAATCGGCAGTGTCCGCGGCGGCTGCAGTGAATTACGACCTTTGTGCCACTACTACAGATACATATATATATATATATATATTATCCCGTAGTCGTGCTCGTATACAGTCGCTCTTTATCTTTTTCTCTGTTTCTCATCGGAACCGGAACGGACCGACCACAAATTGTGCTCGACTCTTCCGCCCGCGCCGCAACAGCAGCAGCAACAACCTTCTACTCATCCATTACACCGCCGCCGCCGCCGCCGCCACCGATTTATTTGCTCGTTCGAGCCCGTCGACAAAACATTTTAACAAACAACCGCACACCCGTCGGCATGCCGCCGTTCGCGCACCGTCCCGACCAGATTTATTTAGCCCATCGTGCACGTCGTCGTCGTCGTACGTCTTCTTCTTCTTCTCCTTCTCCTTCTTCTCCTCCTTCACCTGCAGTACATCGCCCGCACATCTCTACCTCTACCACCTCCACCTACAACCTCCTCGTCACTTCTTACTCAGATGCTGTCCGCATACAACGAATTCTCTGGGTCCCGCCAGAAATCGGTTATTTATCTATCCGACACCGTGTGCACGAGCGCGCTCGGTACACAAAAAAAACATCGATCCAAAACCTTTTTTCCAGCGCCGCGCTGCACATAATAATATAATATATAACACTATTATGTAGGTAACGACATTGCACAATAACAGCTGCCGCCGACGACCAAAAACTAATTCTCCTCATGCCGCAGCCATGCAGTCTTGCCCGCCGATCGCTACGACCGTCCTCGAAATTATAGCGCACTTGTGTAATCACCACCACGTCGCCACCGCAATCTCAAGCCAATTTAACTGCTCTGCTAGGTCGTTAAACGATCTCGTTTACGGTTTCTTTTAAGCGTGCGACGTATAATATTATAACTTCATGATGTCTGCAGACTACAACGACAGTTACTGCAGCTATCACCGCATCTTATATTACTGTAGTTGTAGTAGTGGGTGCGGTGTATTTATGAAAGTTCTTTTTTGTATTTGAGCTTGGTGTACTAGTTCGTTATAAACAGTATGTAAAGTAAATCGGTGTATAATTTTATTTTAGTATCGCTATACTATAATATGTATAATTATTAAGGTACATATTCAAAAATATAAACTATTTTATAGCAAGGTTCAATGTTCGCTCCCTTATTCACTCGTCTAAATATATAGTATTGAGTCGATCCGATCTGAATACTGTCAAAACGCCAGACTGCAAGCGTAACATAATATTATTACAACAGTAATATTGATCCAAGACTAGACTAGATACATAGACACAGTGTATCGCATATTATGATGCGTTTAAACTGACACGATGTCAAATATTAATAGAGATATCACCGAAAATTCAATACAAATACTTATTTAATGTCATTTTGTCACGATCGTGATGGAAATTATGAATAACTGCATCAACTATATCCAAAATTGACTGTATAACACATAAGGAGAAATACATCTGATTTTTATAATTATTTTTAAAGCATATATGCGTATAGTATACATTTTTTTTTTATGTAAAACTTTTTCTTAACCCATTTAAGTGAATAAGAATTCAATCCGCTCATACGCGCAACATTGCTTTCTTTATTATTTATTCATACATTCCGCTAGGCGCTGATAATGTTTAATCTGTAATACCTATAAATATATATATTTTTATAATAAACGTGCTCTTTACCACTAATAATTTTAAAAAAAAATGCATTTGTGTAAATTATTTAAACACAATATATTAATATAAAGTATTCGTTTAAATTGATATAATTTGACTGTAGTTACATATATATGTGTAGACTGTACCACGATTATGATTATTTACAATTCGTATTTACACTTTGTATTCAACATTCTAGTATTATTGCCTGTATATTATACATTAATTGAATATTATTGCATTAATCGTCACTTTATACTAAATAACTATAAATGTAGTATATTTCTTCGATATTTTACAAAGCAATTTACTATACCTTCAGATTCTAACCTATACTTAATTGTAAGTATAGGTAATTATTGTTCATTTTTCGATAACATTTCATTTATATTTTGCTGACGTGAAAATACATTTTTGTCATTGTGTACGCAATCAATCAATGAATACTTATACAATACACTAAAATTAGTATACTATTTATTTTAGAACTGTATCATAGATGTGGCAGGTGGTAATTATCGAGGGAATTGCATTTTTACGACTGCTTGCTATTAAATCGTAATAAATAACGTGAGAAATATCAAAACGAAAAATCTGGCGAAATCACGTATATATCTATATGACGGTTGCGAGTTCTATGGTAACTGGTAAGCGGTAATTTATTATTTGATTCGGCCGAGATGTTGTAGTTAAGATATTGCAGCAGCATACTACGCGATCGTCGTTTATCATTTATCTGCTCAAACACCATAATGAATTTATCCAAGCACTTTCTTATACATAAAACATAATACAAAACTGGGAATCTAACAACGCACCCACGGGACATCAATTTAAAGGTCAAGTAACAATCCTTACGCGCGAGTACAATATCTTCATTGAAATATAATATGAAGATGATTCGAAAATACTGCACACTGTGCCCGTATAGAAATAAATACATATTGTATATTATTATGTACACAGTATATGTGGTATAGGATTTTGTACAATCTTGTTATATTATTATAGATCGTGTAGAGATGATATTTATGTGCTTCTGCTTTATTGTAGGGTCGGAGTGAAAACGATAATTTTTGATCCGTTGTATAGCAACGGATGATGAATGAAACTGAACAGAGTGTGAATAAAAATATGTCCAAGACGGAATAATGACGAAGGTATAAGAATTTTTAAACCAACATGTTATATATAATTTATATTACTATATAGGTAATAAATATTAAATGACAAATTAATGATGTGCATCTTAAACGTTGCTTGAATTTTTAATTTAAAACGTAATTTTAGTCAAGCTTATTAATATTACGAAATTATTATTATTATTGGGTTAATTATTGAGGACCCTTTAGTTTGAATTATCTTATTTTAAAACTGAATGAATTTAATATATTTTTTGCGAACTATTTAAGACAATTTCATTCAATTACTGAATAATAGATACATGCTGTACTTACAGCTATATTATATACTTATTTTAAATTTTATATTATATATATATCAATATTTGTTAAATAAACTTCAATTACAAAGGTTTTTAGCCTACGTTAACTTAATAAGTAATAAATAGAAATAAATATTAATAAACATATACATAATATGATTCCATATTTGGGAATATTTACAATTTATGATTAAGATTTATTGCATGAAAATAATATTTAGATTGATTCAGTGTTCTCTCGTCAAGGTCTTGGTGTAATGAAGGAGAGTTGATTAAGATTTTGCGAGATCCAGCGTATTTGGGGCACGATATATTCTATATTTCGTTGCAAATATCACATACTGATGTTTTTCTTTGCCGATGAGGTAAAATGTCACCTTCATAATGCATAATTGAAGTATTTAATAATAGGTAGGTTACTTATAGAATACCAGCATGATAAACAAGTAACAGCTGAATTATTAATGTATCTAAAACAGTTAATAGCCGTGTTATCATAATTTTACTATTAAAAAACATTTTTTTTTTTTTTTAAATACGTTCTTTTTATGAGGACCCGAAAATTTTACACAATGGTGTAAAACGCCAAAGTGAAACAATTAAAAATTGTCAAACAAGTGCCTAGCTAATATGTTTACATTTATTTTTGTTAAATTTTTGATTTTTTTTTAATCTGTTTAGTTGTAATAAAGTAATTTTAACCGATTTAAATCGGCGATAAGTGGGATTAATCTCCGCATATCTAAACGAAATAAATGAAATCAATAGTCACTGATGAAAGTTAAAATAAATTATCATTAAAAATGCAATTTTATTTGGGTTTTATCTCTGGTCTGAATACATTGTCATTGTTGCCATCCACATACGAATAATAATATATTGCGTATTATTGTGACTTTGGCACCGGCTGAAGCACATAACAAAAATAAAATTCCCGAAAATTTGCTCCGAAGAAAAAACTCACGTCTAGACTGACCGAGATGGCCAATTATGATTCGTATAGTACAACAATTTTATGTATTTTTTTTTTTTTTTTTGCTTTCGACCATATGAAATATGTAACCGGATTCTGCAGTCTAGCAGCCAATGACAACGACGACGGTTTCATTAATCGGTGACGATGGTCGACAAGGAGTTATCAATAACCGACGGTTGACAGTTGTTGTTAAATACCGCCGCTGCGGTACCCAATTTGGCCACTCGAAAAACCACATTATTCTCCATCATAGTCAAGCTCGTCGGCGGCAGTAGTAATATAATAATATATTGTTATACCATTATTACTATTTTTCTTTTTTTTATTTTAAATTGAATATCATATCTAATATTTTTTTATTAATTGCACCGTCGTGTCCGTCCGATAAGTTTATCCGATAAATATATTTATAAAACGTTTTTCCAAACAGAGACCGATGACGTCTTAATTACGAGGGAATGCAGTCCATATAATATCTATCTGTCCAGTCGCCGCGTTCACGTATATTATGTAAGTATGAAAAGGATGTATAATATAAATACAACGGCACTGCGAGTTTATCATTTGTATACATATGTTATAAATGCATTTAAGTGTATCACGACGGTCGTCGTGTAAATAGCTCTCTTTCTCTCTCTATATATATATATATATATATATAAACTGTGATTAAAGTTGAGTATTTTTTTTCCGTAACTGACAAAGAGTGCCGCCGCCACCGCCGACAATATAATGGGAATTACATTAACCTGGTATATATATATATATATATATACATAAAGCAGAGTAAAAAATTTAACGCAAAGGCGTTTCGACTTGCCGCCGCCACCGAGCAATTCATTCCACGTCCCGCAGTCGAATAGCTTATAACTTATTGATCGCCATCGGTCAATCGATGGATCGATCAAAAACTGCCTCGCACGTAGATTATTGTGCATTTTATATACCAAACATGGTAGGCGGGTTACTTGCAGTGGCGGCGGTAGGAGATCAAACATCCAAGGTTCGTTCTCGGAACGATATAATTTTATTCCATAGCCATCATTTCATCATTATTTATATAAATATATATATATATATATATATATATCGCTCGTTGAATACGATTTTTTCGTAATTTTCCTCGATAAATAAAAACTAAAAAAATGTATGATCGTGTGTACATACGACATTATGACCGGACGACATTCTCCGTGCGTCACTGTGCGGACAACTCATATTGACGATAAGCTACCGTGTACGTATGTTTTACCGTACACGTCATCACATGTCCAATATCTAAATGTGTTGTATATTATAACTTTATTGTCTATATATACTATATTATTCACAAACTGTGACGTCGTCGTCAGTGGCGAGTTTAGGATTTTACTGCCCTGAGTACATATTTTGTTAATGCTCCTTTCCCTCCACCGGTTTTTTTATGGTGGACATTTTACTCACCCATAAAAAAGATTGCCCCAGAATGTTGAATATCGTAGGCACTCTCAGTAGTCAATTACACATGTGGTCAAGAAATAATCAAAGCAAATTATAATAAAAAAATTATGCTTAAAAATATTACATCGACCTATTAAATTGTGTAATAATACTATTAAATTTGCAAATATTATTTATAAAAATATTAGATGGACATAGTAAATATACCATTATAATTTGTATTAGGTAAAGGTATAGTGAATATTTAAATGTATTATTTACAAAATAGTCATAGTGATCATATTAAAAGTTAATAATATAACATATTAATTTAAGAAAAGTAAAACGTCTATCATTAAAATTTAAAACAATATTTTTCAGCGCGCTTTTGATTTTGCGAAATCTTAAATTATTTCATCATAGTTTAATGATGAATGATTTATTGATCACAGTGTCAATTTAATCGTTAAAGCTATTTTCTACAATATTTACACTTTGTATTTCACTGTAATAAGACATCTCGTAAATCGTATATTTAAAAACTGTAAGATTTTAACACGTCGTTCAATAAAAACAATGTTACTTTTATAGTTTAACCACAAATTATGTTAATATATTGTTTATATAATCGGTGGTTTAAAATTACGCAAAGAAAATATAAAATTAACGTTTGGTAATTCGGTATCATTATTATCACTTAATAGTTGACTACTGCAGTTAACATATTATGTTATCATCGTGGATATTTATGGCCTACAAGAAATGTTTAGTTTAGGTCTTTCGTTTTTGGCAAACTAAAATATATGAGGATCAGACACAGAGATTGATTACTAAGAATACCTTTGATGATTTTGGTAGAACCTTTTGTTGACATTGATTTACCTAAGTTGTTGTAAATCTGTTTTCAAAAAAAAAATATCCCACTAAAATTTGACACCCCCTAAAAAATACTGCTGGAGGCAATTCCCTCCTTTTAAATACGCCACTGGTCGTCGTTAGAAGCAAAGTTAAAGCTCAGGCGAGGGATGATTTAATATACTTTTTAGTATACCACATTATCGGATGCGTGTTAATGTACTTTATTCTCGAACAAAGAAAAAGTTTAATTTTGGATGCAGTTAGTACTTCGTTTGTTAATATATAGCAATTTAAAACACTACTAGACAAATAAACCGTTTAATAAACAATACGAAATACGCCACAGCGCCAATGAAAAATCACCAGACGTTTAAAACGCATTGCCAATTTTACACTTCAGTTCACGCGTATATCTAAAAATTATTGAACATCATAATATTATTGCACATCATGCTTTAGATTTTCTATTCGCCAGTTTAACTCTCTCCCACCGACAGCCATATTTAAAAAAAATCCATTTATAGATTTACAATTGAACGAAATATAATAATGTATATGAGTACTTGGTGATCGAAAATACAATTACTAGTTCAAAAGAAGTTTTGTAATTAAACTTACTTATATTATTTATTCAGTCTTATTGATGTGCATTCTATGAATGTGGAAATTATTATATAGATTAAAAATTCTAAGGAAAAAATGAAAATATTAAACTCTGACATCATATAATCTCATACACTTATCTTCTTTCAAACCCACACTAAAAACAATAATATACATTTTAGTTTCTTAAATATTTACTGTAGTTAGTATAATAATATTATTAGTTGTTATATTCATTAGTTATACTTTCAATGATGACAACGAAGTAACAGTTACATCATAAATAACTTACCTGCAGATTTATTTAGTTGTGTACACAGTTGTAATTGGGTAAAGTTGTGTACACACACATTTTAGAGCGACAGCAATAAGAAATACAACAATAAAAAACGGACAGCGACGTTTCAAAAAAAAACTGTGTTTTCTTTTGGGGACGCACCGTTGTCCTATTGTTAAACTTTTGTGAGTAAACATACAACATTTGAGTATAAATTAAAACTAGAACGAAAGTAACTACCTACTGTGTGTTCCCGTCGCTATTGTCACCGACCTTTTTTCCTTTTTTTGTTTTTCCACAAACATCTTGTTACTTCTCCCCGACGATCGAGTGTTGTATACAGGGATAAAACGTTTTAGCTCCTCCACAGGAATAATATGATAGCCGTGTGGTTCTTGCAGGATAAATTGTCACTTGTATAGGAAATATCACGTATTATTACACCAGCGGGATTTCATTCGTGAACAGTCGATTTATAAACAAACGGGTTTGTAAAAAAAAGATGTCATCGTAAACGACGACGCCATAATAATATATGAAAATATTTTTTCTCTTTTGTACGGGCCAGTCAATACGTATGCTGTATAGATCAACCGATAATTCGGAAAATGATTTAATGCTAACATCTGCACATATATGAGCGGTAATATTCTCTCAAACGGATTTTTGAATGATTTATCGTTTACCCGCATACATTTTTCAAGGGTCAGTTCTAGGAAATACAGGTCGGATTTGATGTTTGAAATACAATGTCATTTTTCGAAATCGTCTTATTCCAAATGCCACAAGAAAATTCGTTTTTGTGTATATATTTTTTTTTTAAATTACCGTGCCAATAATATTATTGTATTATAAAGTAGTAAATTTCAATTGTTGTACGAACAATTTTGTTTATCAATATTGTTCCTACTTACTTATTTTGATTTTAAAATAATGAAAACTTTTGGAGTCTACACTTAAATGCTTGTGTGGATTTATGTTGCGATGAATAATTGATATGATACATGGTTAAAATATTTTTGTAGATATTCTTATTGGAACTTCGACTTTTACTATTGAGGAATTCGGAGAAAAAGGCTTTCAACCTAAATTTCGTCAAGATATTAATAATATTCTTGAGTAAACTCTTATTTTATCTGATCAATTAAATTACTTAGGTAATATTATAGAAACCAATGTTATAACTACATTATAAAACCATTTTGAGCGAACTATGATTCGTATTTACTTATGAAGCCCCCTCCCCGAATTTTTTTTTCTCTTTACGCGCCTGTCTATGTACAATGTGATTAATTTCTGAGAAAAAAAACCGTGTCGGTACGTTTAAGTTAAACTCTAACCGTGTTACAGGTACCAAACTATTATCAGCTAAGTATAATTTTAAACAAAAACATGTTCTACTTATTAGTGTATTATGGGAGAACTATATGGATAAGCACTTTGTTTGTTGGTGATAAAAAAAAATGTTTAATGTTTTTATTCGTCGTGTTCAATAGATATAATATTATAACGTGTAGAATATCAACATTTTCGTGTTTATAATAAAAGTGAATTGGACTTAATTTGAAGAATTGTGTGTACAACGATATAATATTGTATACATACACATTAAACTGAAACATATTGTACAAAATATTCTGGACGTTTTAATTTTTGTTTATTTAACTGTCAAAGGGCACATAATTAACGATGCAATCATTTACCCGGGCATGTTCAAAAGAACGTTTTAAATCGAAATTGTACTTCGCTATATGCGGACAAAATGTTTCATTTTGAAAATCATTGTTTCGGTTTCGCAGTGCACGTGGACGTATGAAATTAATTGATCCGTTACGTTCCCGAAATGTGTGGCGTATATAATATATGTTCTTTCTTTTTTATTGGACCACTACTGTGAAAAACCATTTGACTATTATATACCACTAAATGTGTGATGTAATTCAGCTAACTATATAGTAATATAATGTAGTAATAATAAAATATACTTTGTTATAACTATTAAGATTTTCGCCAACGATCTTTACGATAGCAAGCGGGGAAAAATATAACACAAGTTTAGCCCTCTTTTCATATCGCTACTGTGTTTTCACCTTTATAAATATACCGTAAATATTTAAAACTATATGAGTAGGTATCTCCTATGATAACTAATAATTTCAGTATTTTCCGAATCGAAGGATATAAAGCCGGTATACAAGGGGGTGGGGGTTACGGTATCAACTCCCCTCCCCAGATAATCATAAACACGTTCTTGGTAAGCATAGTTAATAAGATATTGATAAATTGGTATTATTTAATGAATATTCATTTCGATTCTATATTTTATTATTAATGATATAACAATATTTTTATAAAAATTTTTTTATGAATAACTCAATAGTCATCCTACGTATATAGTATCTGGTCAGGAGTCAATATTAACAAAGTCATGTAAATATTTAAATCAGCATAAATAGACATGCAGTCAACAAAATAAGGGAATAAAACGTGTCGTCCAGAATTTGACAGAAAAATTGGCTACCCGAAATATCTGGAAGAGAAACCGGCAACAACAACAACAATCCTGCAGACTGGTTCGTCGGAGGTAGTAATCGCTCGATCAAGCCAGCTGTGTAGATGCCGCCACGGAATGTTAAGTCAACCCTGTGCGACTATCAGTGAAAGTCCCGGTCAAGGGACCATTCTCGCCGAAGCCGCTCATTCAATGAATTTACATTTTTTATTTTACAAACAATTTGTATGAATTTACTCAATTATTTCCTAAATTTATACGGCAAGTTATGGAGCTGTAAGACCAAAAATAATGTGAGTTTCTATGGAGATACAATGCGTCTAGTATCGCCAACACTGATGCTAATTTAAGATTTACGCTTTTCGCTAGCATCGACTAAGACAGAAATGAACAACATGATGACATTCTAGTCATTGAGTTCGATTTCTATATATATTGCTAAAATTTGATGTATTAGTTGATCGGTCAGCTCGTGCAATGGCAGTCAAATGATTTTTTTCATGTAGTTGATTTTTAACATGCACTAATTGATCATTAAAAATATAATTTATAATTTATATTATTATAAATATCGAAAAAAAGAGTATGGAGAATCAACCCCATCCCCTCCATCCGATTGACCATCGTCACCACCACCAATACTGAGCTCGTATAATTCAGTCGACACTCTTTATAATCACAAGTTTATATCAAATCGAAACTTTAAGTGCATACTTATAGTTTACAGGATAATTTCTGTATAGTACTCTCTACACGCATTCCATCCAAGTATATACAAACCTATAGTCATCATCATTATATCGATGTTCGATATCACCGTAAGTTGACTGTTCCAAATGTTGTCTATCCAAATCTACATATTACGTTCCATGTTTTTCCATTCTAACTAATAGATACTTATAGGTACTGGTTTCTCAAAATCATATACGCTCTCGAGTATAGATAAACGGCAAGACGAATACGCTCGAGACATTATTTTTTGGAAAGTCACTCACATAAAACAGACTTGGACAATCTGCGTATTACAAAAATGATATGTACTCGGTTCTTTTATTTTCTCTTACCCCTCGGTGCCGATTTCGTAATTTAATAATAATATTACACACTACCACAACTACGTACTACAAACGCACGTGCGCTGTGGTCGCCGTTACCGTCCTCTAAATTGGCACACTAAAAACAAACGGTCCGAGACGCTTAAGGTCCATATTATAATCATATATGACACTATATATATATATATATATAATACGGTTGTTATCGCATATTATATACTGCACGTACATGTTGGTAGGCCTGGCCCAGGTCCAGACGTATAACCTCGCGTATATATTCTTAAGTATATAATATTATATACGCGCGCACACACACACACACACACACTATATACATGTATTGTATTCGAGTCATCCCCTCGTATAAGTTTTTATCGTTTTGAGCATATACACAAACGCACGCACGCACGCACACACACACACACACACACACGTCTTTTCGTGTGCGTTATAGCGCGGTTAACGTATGAAACTTTCTCTGAGGCGCATTATCTCCGGAACAGTTCCACACTCACAAGCGCGGGCGCGCATATAATATTATTATAACACAGCCATATAATAAACGGAAATTTATAATCTCATTTTGACGCTTATAAAGCCCACCCCTCGACCTCTGCCCGACCAACCCCGTCTGCTCCCGTCGTCCCGCGAACGCTATTATATCCGAACCGTTTCTCCCCCGCGCGCCGTTTTCGTCGTGTTGACAAACGTGTCTGTTCGCCATAAACGTTTCGGCTCCCAGTCCACCCCGTCCGATTTTTAACCGTTAAACTTAATGCGAGGTATCTAAATTCCGGATCCGCGTCGTAAATATCCTCGTTAACCACCGCCGCCGCCGTCTCACTCCCCGGATCGCCGTATATACCCCATTACGAGTCTGCCGCTACCCCCTACTCCTCCCCGTTCGTATAATGTTCTTAAATGTTCGCCCCATTTTTTCATTCCTTTTTTTTTTTTTTTACGACGTCGTCTTCGGCCGTTTCGTAATAGTAATAATAATAATAATACGCGTACGATTTATCGCGTGTACACGATATTATGTCCATATTATCATAATAGCTGCCTATGCGCTCACATATTATAAAAATATAGTTTTATTTGTTGGGTGTATTTATATATACACACACACATACACATACCGTGCTACCTATAATTTATTATATATAGCTGTAACACCGTGGTTCCGAGAATATTACTCTCCTACAAATTCTAAAACTGTTTTATATTATACATACTCAAATAGCATAATAATATCATAAGATATCCTATAAATGATAGGCTGACGACCGTTTTCGCTCAGAATCTTTTTTCCGTATCCAATTACCTTAGACCATTGAGTTAAAAAATTAACACGTCTATTACAAAAAAATCTGTATTATAAAAAAGTAAACAGGAAAAAAATGCATCGGAATGGAGACACAATAAACTAGAAGAGGACGATCCGAAATGGCGAAATAGATGCAAATTTGTGATTTAAGGGGCCACTGGTCTCCTTTGCAACATTTTCTGACGTCGTCCCCACGGCCGCGTTTTTGTTCAATGACCACCACCGGAGTCGCGCGCTGCCAGAATATGCAAAAACGTTTGAGTTTCCGCTAGTTCGGCGCCGCTGATGTCCGTGTTCCTAGTTTATCTGTAACAAGATCTATAAAGAAGAGATTAGCCATTTGCGGGTAAGGACTAAGAAATCGTAAAAGTAGTGCCACGAGGTAATTATATCTGTGACGTAGGCAATAGACCTCCACCAAATTTTTATCATTTATCAGTTATCATACT
>JACXSJ010003479.1:0-18084 GCA_014851325.1 Pentalonia nigronervosa | reverse complement strand
TAAGTATTAATAAAAGTGACGCACGCAGAAGCTGCAGTGGCGGCTGGTGCCTACGGCTACGTGTGCAAGTTAACATACTAGTCATACTACACTTAGAATTTTAAAGATAAAATAGTCAACATGAATTTAATTGTAATATGATATCTGTTAAACTATACATTTTATTCTATAATACAATATAAAAATTTTATAAACGATTAAGTTCGAAAATATTACTCATAAAATTTAGATGAGTAAAGTTATGGAATAACACAAACGGATGTGCAGCTTAGTCTGCACATCAATGGTCTGTGTAAAATACGTTTTGTCAATGAGTGGGGAGATTGACAAATTATCGGAACCGTGGTGTGCACAATGTACATTATACCGGCATACTGCTGCATATTCGATCACAAATTTAATCTGTACGGAATGTACGACTGTACGCGATATTGCTGTATTGACGTTATATTATATATTACCATATTTTCTATGTATGCCAATATACCATCATTATCATTGATATAATTTGTTCGGATTTGTTCCGATAGTGAATTATATGTATAGATTTCATCTTTTTAGAAGAGATTTTATTAGACTAGTAATTAGTTATCAGAATAACTCTATCAGTCTTTAAGTACTGAAATTTTCTTTTGCCGTAGGTACTCACAATTTTATTAATACTCGTATTTAAAAAATGAATTCAGTTGAAAATGTTTTTATTTATTTTTTAAAATTATTTTTAGTTACGTCACTGTTGCTTGTTGTGACAGTAAATACAGTTTAAGTTAGGTGATATTATATATTTATCTAAGTTTAACTATTATTTTCTACAATAATGTTTAATTATTATTTATTATATTATCACAAGATTATAGATTTAAAAAAAAATTTCCCAGAAAACAAAATTAACCAGAAAACATATTTACTATTATAATGAAAAAATGAACGTAAAACTTGCTTCACAAGTTCTCAGTAGTAGTGTAAGCTGTGCATTAACATTTTGTGAGACCTTAGACTCAGAATTCACTAATGTAAAATCAACAGCAGAATTCTGTATGATTATGAACAATACATTTGATATTTTAAACTGTCGCACTAAATATTATAAATCTCCTTTCAATTTAGCACTAAGTCCATCAACTTTTGATAAATACTTAGATTTCACAAACAAGTTTGAAAAATATGTCCATAGCCTAATGCTGTCTAGCAGTCAAAAAGTTGTTGAATCACTCAGGAAAACTGGCTTTGTAGGTATTGTCTGAGATTTGAAAAATCTTATTAACTACTACACATTTTTAAAAAATAAAAAATAAGATATTGAATATATTCTTTCCTATAAGCTCTCCCAAGATCATCTTGAAACATGTTTCAGTTCAATAAGGTCAAGAGGAGCATATAATAACAATCCTTCCTGTAAGGAGTTCAAAATTTCTTATAAAAAACTATTGGTTCATCATCATGTGAGTGGTTCACAATATGGCAACTGCCTTCCAGAATCTATGTTGAAAAATACAACTATATCAGAATCTGATTCTATACTTTTTGATGATGATGAATGTAATGATAATTTAGAATTTACACAAAGTGATGGTCATGATCACAATTATATTGAAACTTATTTAAAATTATCTCCATTTATTGCTGGTGTGACAGACTAGATTTCGGGTTTTATTGCAAGAAAGGTGGCCAAAAAAATTAACTGTAATATATGTAAAACATTTTTAATAAGTAACTCTAATAATAGCCTTTTAATTAAATTAAAAGATAGAAATAATGCATTAGTTAAACCAAGCAAAGATGTATCATATATATGTATAGTTATCGAAAATAAAATAAAATGCAAAGATTTGAAATACTTCTTTGCTAAAAATTTCATGAATAAGATTTATTTAGAAACAAAATGAGAGGTGTATAGATCTGTATTTAGTGGGATGGATAATCATGTTAGTGGCCAGTCATTGTTTACTAATCATAGGGATCAACTGTTAACATTAATTATGAGTTCTTATGTACACCTTAAATTAAAAAGTATTGGAAAACAACAAGAAAAAATGCATTTAGGTACTAGGAAAAAACTTACCAAATTAATTTTATTCAATAATGAATAATACTTAGGTTTGCAAATTGTATGGCTAGGTCATATTATATTTATAATTTTAATAATTACTATAAATAATTAAGTATTATGTTTATTAATTTCTTTTTTATATGTTAAAAGTACCTAACAGGTATTGTTTTTTGGATAAGTTCATTTTAATTTTTATTATTTTGAATATTATATTACATAATAAATTGTTATGTTTTTAATGTTGTTTAGTATATATTTTGTTAAGAAAGAAAAATTTGTGACCAAATTTATTATAATGACTTAATTGTAATTATTATTATTCATGTCTGTTAATTTAATATAAACAAAAGCGATTTATAGCTAATCTTGGGTACTTGAGTTTATTATTATATAAATAATATATATTTTTTAAAAATAGTTAGCAGTTAGTAGTTACAGTGACACGAAAGCCCATCCCAATTCCCAATTACCATTTCCCATAATAAAAAAAGATAAATGATAATAGTACGGCATCGTTGTACAATATTATTGTACATTGTGCTCGACGGAAAATGACAACACTGATGCGATTATACTGTACATTACTGCTGTATGTCTGACCGGCTACTACCACAGCTACTCTATAGGCAAGGCCAGTCTATTAGTATAAGGTCCATGGGTGTAGCATCCACCAAACTTGTAAACACTAATTATAGCATAATGGTATAACTATTAAATACAGTCTACACTCTACACTATATAGGTACGCTGATTATTTTATGGCAAAATAAGTTTTTACCGTGTTCTCATCTCACGTTCAGCTTTTTGTTAAAGTGCATTTAAACATCAAATATTTTTTTTTTTTAAATACCCATAATTTTTAATGATGTTTATTATATTTAATAAAGTAAAGTCTGTAAAGACAACGATTAATCGGAATAATCGGATTAATAACCCACCCGTTAAAAATCCCATTCAGTTCACTAGTGATCTTGATAAACATACTGATGAAGAAAATGGAAAAGACAATCCAAGTTTTATTAGCGTTAACAGCACAGAGGAAGAATCCAATCCAGAAAAACTAATTGTATCCAGTTGTATAGACTCAAATGATGTAAAAACTTTAAAATTAGATCTTGGAATTTTAGACTCTGGACCAAAACAACTGATTTTAAAAGTAAATATTATATTATAATTTTTATTAATCATAAGATAATACAAGATATTAATGATATTATACTTTTTAATTGTGTTATCTAAAATGTTTAATTAATTGTGTGAAAAATATAAAAATTATTCATAGAACATAATATAGTATCTATACCTAATTTAGTATTATGTTTAAAAAATGAATTAGTAAATTAATACTAAATTTAATTACATATATGTAATAAATATAAGGTATAGATACTTAATAAAACTATTTAAACTACTAAGTTTTCACATTTATTTTTTTTTCAAAATTACTATTTTTCAGAACTATCCAAAAACACTTTTTGTTAAGCAAAATCGGTCATTTTCAGACAGATGTTTTAATCAGTATCTGTGGTTAGAGTATAGCATTAAAATTGATGCTGTGTTTTGTTTTTGTTACTGAATTTTCAATACAAATAATATTTATATAGCTGATAATACTTTTACAAAAACAGGATTCAGAAATTGGAAAAAGTAATATTGTATTTTTTTTATTGCACACGTTTGTATTTTACTTAAATAACACAATATTAATTTTTATTTCTCGTGTTTAGCTAAATGGTAATGATTCAAAGTTAATGAGTCATGAAAAATTTAAATGTCATTTAAAATGTATGGCAAATTGGTCTGGATATTTAAGTGTGAAATCTATTAGTATTATAAAAACATTTGAAAATGACCGTTGCTCAGAAAAATTTAAAACTGTGTGGACAAAAGTTATAGCATTGGCTAAAGAATTCAACATTTCATTAGAAATTTCAGCTAAAGGTTATTTAAAAATATTTATAAATTATATTTTATTTTAGAACGAAAAGATAATTTTTAACCTTAATAGAAAATTTATATTATAATATATCTTTATATATTTAATTTCATACTTCACAGGTTCCAAACATAAAAGAAAAGAAACAACACATTTACAAAACTATTAAGTTAGTAATACTACTGGTGCTAAATGTTCTTATGTTAATGTAGATGAACTCAATGAAGGAATAAATGATGAAAATACCCAGTTTGAATACTGGAAAATGAATGGTTATTTTAGGATACTTGACTATGTTTTATCAGGTTTGAGAAGCAGATTTTCAACAAAAAGCTTGAAAATTGGAATTAGTATTGATAACTTTATGAAGTTAAAATATGATGAAAGTTTATATTTTATTGAACATTACAAGGTTAGTAAAATACACGAAAATATATTATATTAATATTAATATAAGGTTTTTGTTTTTAAAATACTTTATGTATTGATAAAGACCAACTTAAAGCTGAAATGCTAATTATGAAGAACTGTATTGATAAAGATGATTTTGACATAGATGCTATTGTATCAGAAATCAACAAAAAGATTTTTCCAAATTTATATAATCTTTTACAAATAGCACTTACAATTCCAGTAAGTTCTGCTTCTTGTATAATAAAAACATGGCTACGAAATTCTATGACTAACGATAGATTTTCAAATCTATTGTTACTTCATATTGAAAGGGACTTAGCTAATAATATTACATCTGAAGAGGTTCTTAATATATTTGTCCAAAAAAACAGGCGTTTAAACCTTATAATATAGTAATCATTTCCTATTTAAAATTTTTTTTTTTTTAATATCAAATACAAAATATGTATTTGATAATAATATAATGTATGGTATATTATTTATTTATATTTTACTTAATAATGTGCTTCTTTAGTCCTTTTTATATTTTGTTCCTTTACATTTTTCCATAGTTATATTTGTAGAATACAATATGTTCTGTACTTCTGTACCTGAATAGCCATTATACAAAGTAATTCACAAGAAGTTATGGTAGCGTTGTTGATACCACAAAAAAAAAGGCGATAGCCCCCCCAAAAAAATCATCACGCTACACCTATGCTGGTGACGCATTATAAAATAATTTACTTATTAAAACCTTCAAGTACATATGAGTATACAAAATATAGATGTATTCAATAATTTCCTAATTTAAAAAAAATTGAAAAACACACATCAACAAAACATACAAGCAAAACTATTACTGTACCAACTTGATCAACAATATTTAATAATTTATATGATAATAATGGAAGTAATAATATTGATACAAATTTGACTCGCATAATAGATTTATCTTAACATGTGAACCAAATTAATTATGCTGCCATTGATTATAACACTCCTGATGACAACCCCATATCACTTACACCAATAAATGATATTTTTGACCTTAATAATGCTATAAACTGATTTTATACTTCTGCTATTAAATTTACCTTATCGCTGCTTAGTAAAATAATTGTAGTAGAAAAGATGTTTTTGAAATCCAATGTGAAATAGAAAAAAATTTAATTAAACCAATAGAAAACCTAATATTAGTTTCACACAAAAAATAATTAAAGGACCTATTTTATTATCAACTTTACACACAATTACAACAGTAGTTACAAATACATTTGATTTTTGTAGCATAGAGTTTTTTTTAAACAATTGGTTAATCAAAAATAATTTATTTAATAATATACAATAATTTACTATAATTATAAAATTAATTTAATATGTAATACTGGTGAAACAATATATGATGACAATGTTACCAAAGGTGTATTGTTACCACTACATTTTCAATTTAAAACTTTTTTTGAACATAAAAACATTTTTGATATGACTTTAAAAATGTATGAACTAAAAATCAACTCAAATAATGAAACACAAATTAAACATTTTATTCGAGGACAATTATGGAAAGATACAGTCTTCATATCTAAATAAAATTGTTATTCTATATTTTATATATATAGATGACATTGAAATCAATAACCCATTAAATTCTCACGCATCTGTATATTCTATTTCAGCAATTTATTAAAGTTTCCCTTTATTTGATTAATCGCAAATTGAATATATATATTTAGCTGCTTTAATAAAAACGTGAAGGATTTTATTTGGAAATGATTTATACTTAAATAAATTAATAAACCAAATAAACAATCTTGAGATAATTGGAATCAATATAGTTGCCATAAATGGTACACAAGAAGCATATTTTATTTTAGAATTATTTCTTGAAGATAATTTAGAATTAGACACTATAACTGAATTCAGCAAATCATTTTCGACAATTTTTTTTGTAGGTTTTGTAAGGTTCATAAAATAGTAACTAAATATTTATGTAGAGTAAATATTTCATTACTCACTATTTCTTTAAATTATGTAGATAACATTGCGATTAATAATTTTAAGCAAACTAGTATTTATAAAGATTCAGTTTTAAATAAAATAAATTCTTTTCATGTAACTACTAATTATAGTATTGATATTATGCATGATATCTTCAAAGATATTTGTCATTATAATTTGTGTCATATAGTTAATTATTATACTGAGATGGCCAAGATATTTTTTCTAAAAACATTAAATTATAGAAAAAAAAAATTTTAACTATAGTCCTATAGAAGTAGGAAATATATCACCTCTTATAAAACCAATTCATATAACAAATTTTCACTTAAAAATGTCAGCAAGAGAAATTATGATATTTATTTATTATTTTTCTTTAATGATAAGAGATTTAATTCCTGAGGATGATAATGTATGGTTATTTTATTTAAATTTTGGAAACTATTGAGATTTTACTCGCATATAAAATGTCTTATGCATTGATCTTATGCATTTACATCTACAACAACTAAAAGAAAAGCATAATTCTGACTATATCTCATTGTTCAAAGATACGTTAAAACCTAAACATCATTTATTAGTACATTATCCAAATATTATCAAACACTTTGGACATCTTAAACATTTTTGGTGTTATAGGTATAAGACCAAACACAAAGAAATTAGGACCTTTTCCATTAATTCACTACCACTATTTTTTTTTTCTAGATTATTATATATTATTATATTATTTTGATTCTGGGGGCATGAAGGGTGCAATATGTTTTATTTAAAATATGATTATCAAGGAAGAATTTCTTCAGTTTGTGCCTACGACAGATACTACTGGAAAAGGTTTAGCCGATATTATTATAAAAAATTTACATTCATTTGGTATAGAAACAAAATACTGAAGAGGGCAGGGTTACGATGGATGTGCATCTATGTCAGGTCAATTTAACGGAGTTCAAACTATTATTCGCCAAATTCACCCACTTGCGACGTATGTACATTGTACTGCTCATGTCTTGAACCTTGCTGTTTCTTATTCTAGTTCTATACAAGAAATACGAAATTGTTTAGTAACAATATCTAAAGTTCGATATTTCTTCATATACCTGAAGCAAAAAGATGTATTGAAAAATGAAATCGAAGAAAGTCAAGAATGTATAACGAATAAAACATTGAAACGATTATGTGCGACTAGATGGGTTGAACGTTTTTATGCTGTTAATAATTTTCTTGAGCTTTTCGAATACGTAATTGAATCATTATTTATAATTTCGAAATGGAATGACACTGAAACATCATCACAAGCAAGCAATTTACGAACATCAATACTGAAAGGAGATTTTATTATTTGCTTACTTATTGTGAATAAAGTATTTAGTTATGGACTACCTCTTTCAAAACAACTTCAAAGAATAAATATTGATCTAGACGAAGCTATGGATCTTGCGGAAGATACAATAAAAGAACTTCAAACTATAAGATTGAATGCTGAGTCTGAATTTTAAATTTATTTGTTTATTGTGTAACTATTTTGTATCTATAATCTATATACAGCCATATAGGCACCTAATATTGTTATTATTAGTTGTACACTTATAACTTTTTATATACCTACTAGACTAGTGACCATAAATAATAATTATGTATACAATTAGATTACCAAACTATATTATACATTATATATATATATACTTCAGCAACTGCATATACCTATACTTCTACAAGTAGTAGGTACCTACAGATTTAACCTTTTATAAATTACCTATTATACTATGTGTATTATTCAATAATTATAAATTATAATACATACTATTATGTTAATATATTTATTTTTTTATGACGTGTTAAGACTATTATATGTTTAATGATTATATAATACACTTAATAAAATATTTTAAAATGAATTATGTTTTTATTTCTTTCAAACAGATATATTATGACGAAAATTTACTTTTTGACATGCCCTTTGAGTATAGACTATACTTAATACTTTTGGTTTGGGATTGCATAAAACTTTGCATTTTTTCTCAGGCCATCTAAAAATATACTAGATTATTATACATTTATAACTTTATTAAATATTGTATAATCTAATACAATAACTTTTGAACTTATAATATTATTCATTTTTAGTTTATTTTTATTTTTATAACTGTTAGTAAGTACACGTTTATTGTTAAATTCATTATACATTTTAAGGGTATAAAAGTAACTAAAGATTTTTATATAGAATTTCCTTTTTATTATCTAAGGTATTAAAAAGCACCATATTTTTCTATTCAGTGAAACCTCTATAAAGCGTACATTCTTAATTCACTGAAATTTTGTCCGCTATTCAGAGGGTTCAGTTTGTAGAAAGTTTGTAGTTTATTCCCAAAAAAGTCTGCTGTTTGGAGGTGTCCATTGGGGAAGGTTTCATTGTACTTATAAATAATATAAATATTTTTTAGATTTAACAAAATTATTATTATAATATTATCTAATATGAATAATTCTCCATCATTATAACCTTTGATATTAATAAAATATATTATTGCACAATGAATAATACATTTTATTAATTCATTGGTTAAATTAACAAATATAAGTATGAACCAACAATATAAGTAATAAAGGTAATTTGTAGATTTAACAAAATATTTTGTTTTTTAAACAAATGAAAGTGTTTAAATTAACAAAAAGATAGTTGATTCAAATAAATCCTCGATCAATTAATTCATAATCTTATCTAAAGTATTGATAAACATATTGTAGAATCAATGATACATTTTATTAATTTATTATTTAAATTAACAAATATTGTACTTCTAAATTAATAAGCATTTTATTAACGCTATATTAACAAACATATTGTTAAATCAACCTACATTTTTATTGAAAACATCAATATATTTGGTTGAGTGATAATAGATATCTATAGCAATATCATAAAATATACTTAGTAATATAGGCTAACAGATTGTCTTCGCTCAGAACTGTTTTTTGTATGCAATGATTTATTATTTATTTTTCATATTTATTTAAATATATCTAATGTATAATTATATAGATAATTTATAATTATAGCTAATATGTAATATCTACCTATATAATTTATATATATCGTTATTGTTTATTTAATAAAGTATGCAATACTGCAATATTGCACGGTTGAAAGTTGAAATTTGTCAAAAAATAATGGATTTGGGTGCTAAGATAATGTTACCACAACACCCATACAATTAACCCTACAATGCATAGTGTCGTGTTTGAACAACAACCACTTTACATGTTCAAAAAAAAAAATAACTAATATTATTTATTAAAAGTCATACAAGGTATATGGCCTACTAAAATGTAAATAGTTAGTTGAATTTTTTGTTGGTAAAGGGCAAAACATATTTCAAAAACGCGTTTTTGTTGGAAAAATATTTTGACGTGCTATGTGCCATGCTTTGTAATATTTGTGATGGTTTATTAATAGGTTTAATACCTAGTTTTATCAAAAGAAAAATTATTATCGCATCATAAATGACATGAACTATGATGTTGTTAACTTACAGTATCTAAATTACTGTAATCCATGACAACGATAATATTGGTTGTCGTTTCTGAACGACACTAGGCAGTACTTACTTCACTTTTATACGGTGCAGTTACCCGTAGTTATTCGATATACGCATTTCTCATTTTTTTTTTAATGTTCTAAAAGTTTATCTTTATAATGAACAAATTAACAGATCGTGAAATTTTGCAAATTATAAGTAACGATGTTCCTTACCATTCTGAAGATGATCTTGAATCTATTTATGAAAATGAAGAGGTTAATGACCTTAATAATTTTTCAAATTTATGTACTGATGATTTACTAGACGATTTTTTGGAAAATATTGACAATGTAGATTTTACTAAAATAATTTCTGAATTTGATAGTCCACTCGATAAAAATATTTCTTTAATAAATGTTGAAGAATATCCTACTGTTGGAACCACTAATGATTCTACACCAGCACCTATTGTGGCTCCACTTTCGACCAGTTCTACAAATAATATCCCTGTGAAAATAACTAGGTCGTAAAAAAAAAAAAATTCTGCTACTTTTTACCTACCACAACAACAGTACATAAGCCTACACTAAAATCTAAACCAAAAAAACAAAATATAAAATGGCAACAGAAAAACCTGCCTGCTATATAAAGTTCTTTACTGGTAATTGTTTATTACCAGACGAAATAATGTGTTTAGAAACACCACTTCAAATTTTCAGATATTTTTTTCCTGACGATCTTATTGAACATATTGTTTTTGAGTCTAATCGTTATGGTAAACAAGTTGATCCCAATAATACCTTCTCAATGACTGGTGATGATATAAAAAAAATTTTGGGTATTTGTACGATAATGAGTATTGTTCATGTGTCTGATGTACGAAAATACTGGTCTATTAGCATTGGAAATAAAATAATTCAAAATACAACGAGTTGTAATAATTTTTAAAAAATCAGAAGTTTACTTCATTTTTCTGACAATTATAGTATGCTCCCTAAGGACCATCCTGGACATGACCGATTATATAAAATAAGGCCAGTAGTAGAAACACTGAAAAATAAATTTTGTTCAATTCCCCTTGAAGAAAGTTTGTCCATTGATGAGCAGCTTTGCTCCACAAAAGTTCGACATTATCTAAAACAGTATATGCCAATGAAGCCCCACAAATGGGGCTATAAATTGTTTGTCCTTAGTGGAGTATCAGGGTTTTCTTATAATTTTGAAATATTTACTGACCAAGAAAATAATGATGAATTTAGACCTTCATGTGAACCAGATCTTGGAGCGGCAGTAAATGTTGTAGTTAGACTAAGTCGTGTAGTATCAAAAAACCAAAATTATAAAATTTATTTTGATAACTATTACACAACAATACTTTTATCGATTTACCTAAAAAGAAGAACAATTTTATCATTGGGCACAGCTTGAAGAAATAGACTCTGTAATGTTTTATTACCCCAAGAAAAAGAAATGCTAAAAAAAACCAAGAGAGGTATATGATAGTTGTTTGACAAAATTACAAAATACAGATATAGTTGCAGTAAGCTGGCGAGACAATAAAATAGTAACATTACTATCCATATTTGTGAGTACCAACCCAGTTGAAAAAGTGATTAGATTTTCAAAAACTGAAAAGAAAAAAGTTGAATTGACTTGCTCAAATATTGTAAAAGTGTACAACATATGGGTGGTGTGGATCTACTTGACAGCTTGCTAGGTAGATACAAAATTAAAATGAAAACCAAGAAATGGTACATGCGATTATTTTATCATTTATTAGATGTAACCATAGTGAACTCATGGTTACTACACAAGCGAATCATAGCTTAAAAAAATAATAATTTAGATTCAACACAAAAACTTATTTCGTTTGCGGATTTTCGAGAACTTGGAATATCTCTTTGTGTCAGTGGGCAAAGAATAACACCAAAACGTGGACGTCCAAGTACATTGGAAAGTGTTATTGAAATGAGGAGAAAAAAACCAAACGCAGCTATTCAGCCACCCAAAGACGTTCGCTTGGATCAAGTAAGTCACTGGTCAACAAATACTAACAAGCAAAGCCTTTATAAGATGCCAGGATGTTCTTCATATACCTGGAAAAAATGTACAAAATGTAATTTGCCTTTATGTGTTGGTAAAGGAAAAAATTGTTTTTTTAAATACCATACATCATAGAAAAGTGTTTTTAATGTTTTTTTTTTAATTAACTATAAAGTTTTGCTAAACTAAAGTTAGATTTGTATTATTTGTATTATTTTGTATCTAATTATTTTATTGACTTTTCTATATATTTATTTAAATAAACGATAGATTAAAAATAACCATATTTTTTATAAAACAGTTGTAGTGTAAATGCATGATGTCGTTCCTGAACAACAACAAACTTTATGAGCTTATAATTTATCAGTTTAAGTTCATAATTTTTTTATCATTTTTCCCATGTTATTTAAACCTTAAGAAACTTTAAAAAAATTATTGCCTTGAAAAAAAAATCATGTATTGTAGGGTTAAATTAAATTTTGAGGGATTTTAGGGTTGTACAAAATTCAATTTTGGATATTCACTAGGAAATTAATAATACATTTTTTTACTCTATCAAAATAGATAGTGTAAGATTTGCTTGATTCCGGTTATGCATTTATGGAAGTTTCAGTGGGATGATTAGGAAATACATAATCCTCCCTTGAGTAGAATTCTACTACTTTTTTGATCATTTAAGAAGCAAATTATTAGCTTTTTTACAAAAGATATCTAAAATACTAAAAACTAAAAAAAATACAAAATAATGTGTAAAATGAATGGTAAAAATTTTAAATTATACTTGCCTACCTAAATTCTAAATGTACTTCTCTTGAGATTTCTCAATAATAAAATACTCCAGATTAGAACTACTAGTGGAACCCATATTAATTTTTTTTTTAAATATTATAAATTTGTTGAATATAAACAACACACCCTGTATTATGTACATTATAAGCAACATATTCATACTGTAGTACAGCAGACGCTGAATAGACATTTTATATTTCTATAGTATATTCGTTCTATGTACTAGCCTGTAGAATGATCAGTCGTTGTTTTAAATTACGCCTCGGAGCACTATAGTTATTCATATCAATATACAAATTAATGTATTATTATATATATCCGATCTTATCTTTATTTACCTTAAGCTTCTGTATATCTGTATATCTTATCAAAATTAATATATTATTGTATTTAAATAATTGAGATAATTCAATATTATAGTTCAGACGTACTAATCACTAGAAACGGACTATCCTGTCCACTATGTATAATTTAATGTAATGATGCAGTTCCATGCGTGCAGTTGTAATTATTAAATTATTATTCATATAAAAATATTTTTTTTCTTACATTACTTTATTTTAAAAATTTTAAAATTATTATTTTTATTAATTATCACATAAAAATTAATTAATAATATTAATTAATAAACCATATTATGGTTAACGTCTTAAAAAAATTGTAATTAATTGTATTATATATATTATATGTATACACAATTGAATAAAAATAAGCATGCATGTGTACATTTTTTTGAAATTACAAATGCTGCATTTTTCGTATTTGTAAATAACAAAAAACAATGAATGGGTACTAATCGCGAACAACGAATATGCGCATAATGTGTAGCACGCCTTTACTCCATAATAATGTTAATTACATCTCAATCGATTTGTTTTTAAGAGAATGTCAACACAATATTTCCCACTGTGCAATGGAAGTTACAAAACATTACCACTATGTTGAATTGGTATTTCATAAAAAATATTACCAATTAATATTTATGAGATATCTAACAATCGTTTTAAAGTAATAATATTTTATTTGTCAAGAAATAATATTGTTTACATGTTTAAAATGTATTCCAAATCACAAATTAACACTAACACGATATTATTCCTGTGATTTCACGTTTTAATTTTATTAAGTAAGGGTTTTACAACCATTTTTGTTGTTATCAGAAGTATATTCCTTACCAGTCATTGATGGTTAACATGTTTTGCTTTATTATAATTTTTATTTATCAACTTAAAATTTATATTTAAAAATAAATAAATGTTTTTATTTACTATTAATTATTATTAGCATCAAATATGTTTAATATAATGAAAATGTTAAACAATCTGGTTAGAGATCAAAATATAATTAAATTAACTCAAAAATTAATTTTATCTAAAATTTAATTGCTTGAAATTAATTCTAAAGCTAGAAAACAGGATTTTACTATCTATATTTCTGGACTCAAGTTTCTGCAATCATTTTCCTACCTATACAAAATGCTAATATGTTTTTAGAAGTCAAACATTTGATAACTAATGATAAATTATTTTTTAATTAACTAGTATGAATATATTATATATAAATTAAGTTTGAATTCAGTTCAATTTTTGCCATACATAATTCATAAAGTTAACTTATTTGTGAAGGGATATTTTATAAAAATCATTAGAGAGTGTAATTTGAAAAATTATCTAAAAAGAACATTAGGAAAACATTTTACTGATGATTATGCAACTAAATACACATTGACTGGAAGAGGCAAAAATGTGGTAACTAAAATTGGCTATACTGAGGTTTTCAAAACCATTAAAAGTAAAAAATCCATATAATTCAATTTTGGTACATGGTTAATTATTTTAATAATTTTATTTAACTAACAGAAGTAATTAAAGAAGCTATCGATATAATGAAAAAAGAGATAGTAACAGATTCTGGGATTGAAATTATAATGGCGAATTGTTTTAGATATTTAAACACAAGACTTTTCAGGTCAACAAAAAAACACTAAATAAGATTAATTTTAAATCTTATTATTTTTTTTTTTTATGAATTAATAGAAATCCATAACTTTATTTAGAATTGTTTTTCTTTTAATTAACTTGATTTTTATACTTAATTTTATCATGTTTTGTTGAATGCTTTGTATTAGTATAGTTTTAAAGTACACCCCACAGTATTGGATATTACATCTTTTTTATACCTATAAAATATGTTATGTATAATATATTATGTGTAATTTGTATACATATTTGTTAAACATTTTAATTTGTTTTCCGTTTTATATCCTCTCGAATCATCAGTTTTGAGTTCATTTTTAGTAGAATTAAAATTTTCAAAATGTTATTCAATATATCTTAATGAAATAAAAAATAAATTTTTCGTGATTCTTATTAGTATAGATAAAGAAATTATTATAGAACTGACTCATTCTTTTTTGAAACTAGTCACATTGAATAATATTATTTTTTATAATGTAAGCTTATTTTATTTGCGTTTATATACTGAACTATACATAAAAAATAATATTTAAACCGAGTACTAAATACTATAGAAATAAAAATGAGTTTTTATATTATGTATCAATTTAATTTGTTTATATTTATTTGAAAATGATTATGATTTGACATATTGTACTAAAATGTATTTAATTATATAATACATAATTTTGTACTTATTGATTAACATTCCAAATTAATTTAAAATTTATAAATTTGTATTAAAAAGTTTTCTTAATTAAAGAAATTGATTTTAGCTTGATAATTATTATAAAAATAATTTGTTTTATTTGTACATGTAAATTATATTAAAATTATTTTAAAAAACCAAAATATATCATATGCAAATTAATAAATAATCAAATTAAACAATGATAGGCATAGAAACATAAATTAGTTTTATAGTTTTGAAATGTTATATAAATTATTATTTTATTATACTTGTACTTATTAAAATTCACATTTCCAATTAATTTTGAATTTGAATTTGTATATAAAAAATTTTTTTAGTATAAAAAATTATAATATTTTTTTTTTATTTTAAATATTTTATTGATTGTCTGTGTATTACTATTTTTAGTGACTGTATTTGTTGTAATATTTATATTGTTTTTAATAAATTATTCTTATATATTTAGTGTAGTGTACCTATCTTAATAAATAACAACATATGGAATTAATTTGAGTTTTTAGATTTTCAATTTAATTTGATTCAGAATTAATTAATTAATTACAATTTATCCTATTGGATTCAGTATTAAAATATTTTGTACATCAAAAAAATAAAAATTATGTGTTATATAACATGATTCTAAGTGTGTAACATTAAATTAATGGTTTTACTTAAATATCAGTGTAATATCATAGTGAGGTAAGAAGTTAAAGTTGTACTATTGTAATGTTACATCAATGTTATACTGAGTTTATTTGAGAATAAATTTTGAAAATCACACAATAATGTTGTAGAGCCGTTACATTTTTATGTGATATATACATTTACTTCAAATATAAAATGAATGTTTTTAATATATTACTGAGATATTTCTATAAAACTGTTTAACAATATTTTTTGAATAACAGCAGTTATAAGCATTAGCAATCCCATATACAATAGCAATTATGTAATTTCAACTTAAAATGCGATGTTCCACGTTTATATGAAACATTGCTTGCATATCTATATTATATGACTTTACACAGTGGGTTGTTTTCTTTTTTAGATCTATGTGTAGCATAGATGAAACGCTTTCATTTAAAATCGTTTTTTATCATTTTTGTGTAATCTTAAAATAAAATCACCTATTACAAAAATTATAGAGGATAATAATAATAATTTTATTAATAATAATTTTGAGGATATGACGTATCGGTTTTATATTTAATTATTATTTAATTTTATATTCGACATTCAAAATAAAAAAAAAAATTGAATAAATTTAAATGATTTTTTAATTGTTTGTGACGATATTTAGACAAATCGATAAGTCATACCTCAAAAATATTATTCTCTTATCATTTTCGTAATGGGTGATTTTACTGTAAGATTACTCAAAAACTTAAAAAAAATGATTTTGCGTAAATGGGTTAGTTGCACGTGGGCCAGAGAGAGAAAATAAACAGTGCGCTGACATCCTCTTAAGATTGTATGATAGTGACGAAAAGATAGCATGAGTGGAAATTTTAACAAATCATTTATAACTCATTGAATATAAACTGGGGTAAATAAATACCCCATGTCACTTAAGGTTAAAAAAAATTTTTTTTTTATTAAAATTTCTCAAAAACGAAAGCGAACTTACGCTCAGTGTGCGTAGACCCACTCAGAACAACGTGTAAAAAATATTATTATTATTATTTATATTTCAGCCGTTTTGGACAAATATTTGACGAAAATTAAACATGCGCGATCGATGGCGGACGTTAACAGATTTTATCCGCTCGGTTTACCTACATGGTATGAATAGGGCTGTGCGATTAATTCTATTAATCCATTATTCCATTATTCCATTATTTTTAACGAATGATAAATAATCGGTTAATCGAATAATCCAATTACCGAGTATTTTTTAATCGATTATTATTTATTATTAAAACAACAAAATAGACAAACATAAAAATATAATTATAAAAGGAAGTGTTAAAACTTAAAAGACGAATACCAATCTTACACAAAAAAATATGTCCTGCGAAAAAGAATGGAAAATCATAAAATATTGTGTTTGTATTATTTATTGCGACTGAACACTGTACTATTGAATCAAAACGGAGAACGATAGAAAGAAATATTACCTACTATTATTACAACGGTATTGAGTATTCAATTGTAAATTATAATACAGCGATTATTCCGTTTATCGATTAATCAATTACTATATTCGAGTATTCGAGAATTTGATTATTCGTCGATCAATTAATAATCGTACTATACTCTCAAAATATTCGACTAATCGATTATAATAAAAAAATTATACAAATAATCCATTATTGTGGGAAAAAAAATAATCGCAATCCTAGGTGTGAATGCTCTAATCTAATTAAACTGTTTAATTTCAAGCGAATGTCGCAACGACTTAAAATCGAAATTTGCCTAATGAGTAAAGGACTTACAATTTTGCAATGTCCAAAGCTACATAAATATAAATTAATTGTGCTGGAGCCCGACGTAATTTAAGCTAACGCTGCGTCCTAGGTGAACGCGATTTTATGGGAGCGCGGGCGGGCGGGTGACGCGATAAAATTCAAAATAGAATTTATTAATGGAATGTCCTATTTGCATTGTAAACAGGCGGGCAGGCGGGCAATAATAATATTATCGATGGCGTTAAAACAAATTAATTTGTTTCTGACGCCAGCGACTGGCACTATTTTTTCATTTCTATA